>JAANDH010000038.1:544793-834097 GCA_011799765.1 Nymphaea thermarum
TGCTCCTCTCTCTGGTTTTGGTTGAGGAAGGACGGTGGCAGCTCCACCATCGGTCGAACGAGAAGCAGAAGGAGGTGTTGCCGTGAAGAGAGAGAAACTCATGCGTAAAATGAGAAAGGGGATTAGGGCTCGGGGGATTTAGGTTCATTTTGGAAATTTTCAAAATTAGTCCATCAGATTTGCTGAATTCATAAAAAGATTGTTATGATTTTTGTAGTTTTAGCTCGCAGCATTTTTGCCAAACACTTTTTCAAAAAGAGGTTCCCAAAACTTATCTTTAATAAAAACCAGGAAGTTCATACGAATTTACGATTTGGTACCCTCTAAGTTATTAAGAATTGCCAAAGGGGGGTTTTTATAAATAAAGTGATGAAATGTTATATTTTATTACTCTTTGATGCCCTTAGCCGTGTTTAAAACTTGGGTTCTGGAAATAAATTAGAAGTAGAAGGACAAATTCACGTTCTAAGGATTTAACAATGTAAACCTCTTGTTTTTGAATGATTAATTTAGTTGAGAATTCATAGCGTAATATTAAGTATGTTGTTTCTTTATTGGATTGTATTTTTGTTCTCAATGTTAGAAAATGATTTATTGTTCTCTTTGGGAAACCAAGATTGGGGGCGGTTTCGGTGAAGGATGCTAGACGATGTCTAGAAATGAGAAACTCTCACTTTTTAAATTCGAAGGCGAAACGTGGACTTTAGGCTATGGTTTATGCGAGTGCGAGCGTTCTGTTTTTGCCCAGTGTTAGGTTTTGTCCCGGGAGGTAGTGGTGCGTATGAGCTCACTGTTGTTGCACACTCCTCTGTCTGTACTGGAGGGCCCACAGGGTATTGGGCGGCACAAGGGCCCGGGATTCCGTTCTGTTTCTGTTTGGAAGCGATGTCTCCTGGTCTCTCACCCCGGGTTCCTAGAGAGACCATGCTGCTGCAGCGGCGATCTGGGATATCTCAGGAGGCTTCACTTCAGGTACCCTCGATCCGTTGGATCGCCTGGTGAAGAGATTTTCTGTTCTGCCCGTGAGTGCCCACGGGGTTTTCTGTTGCTCGGCACGATGACCATGACATCGCTAGAGAACCACGGTTGGAAGCCTACGAGATTTTTGGAGGTTGTGCACACCTTCTTTGTTTCGGTTAATATGTTGTAACTGTATTATGTGTTAAGAATTGAAGGCATTTGTTTTTGCGAAAATCAAATATTATTTTGATGGGCCATGTTCCATTCATGGCTGGATTTTCTCATACTCAGAGGAATTCTGACCCTTCTTTCCATCGCTACAGGTAGTCCATGATAGATGATGGCTCTGGTTGACAACCTCAATCTTGTGATGGACGGGCATTGGCATTATGGACACTGCTCGGTTTTGGGATTTGTGATTTTTGTAATTGTTTGGGTCCAAGTATTTTTATTATTGAAATAAACAGCATTTGATTTCTTATTGTTTCGGTCATGACTCAATTTTGCTTTCGCAAGTATTTATTAAAGAAAGAAGAAAATTTTTGGTGGCAAAAATTGGGTCGTGACACTAAAAAGGCTATGAACCAGGACAATCATCTCATTAGTGACCCTCTTTATAAGCCCCTTGAAGATCTCTCACAATCTTCAATGCAGAACTAAATTTCTAGGGTGATACACACTGTGACCCTAATATATCTATTCTTTTAAAGATTTTGGCCAATAGCTGCCGAGATTAGCCACACCGCCAAATCAACATCTTAATAGTAAAAAGATATTCCTTACATAACTGTGTTGGATTGAATTTTTTGGTAAGCAAGGTGCCTCTTGCACATGGCTGAATAGTTCTACATTGTTATCAGTATGTGAAATACTTGTTAACAATTAGCACATTTGGTAATCAAAAAGCGTTTCAGGGTTCTTGTGGTACAGACATTCCCACTTAGAGAGAGAGAGAGAGAGAGAGAGAGAGAGAGAGAGAGAAAGACTCACATTATCCTCCTGCCGACAATGATTTCTTGGTTAAAAGTAAGTCTTGCTCTTCTTTTTACTGTAAGCACAGGAGAAGGCTTGTTTTCACGAGAAAGATCTGCTTGCGGTCTGGGTTCATCAGCCTACAGAACCTGCACGGCATCAGATCCAGGTAGGGCTGCAACGGGATTTAGCCAAGTACACTGTTCAAAAGTTATTTATCATGTTCATACTAATTTTTGGTCTTTCAATAGAACTGGGATAAAAATGGGTCCAGATTTGGATTTCATGAATCAGATTTAGATCCATCTATGTAATAACAACATGTATTAGGATCTACATCTCAACTTTTGTTCAACTCATCGTGGTCGCTGTTATGACCGAATATGGTGGTGCAAAAATAAAAAACAAAGTCTTGAACTAGACTCCATTGCCATGTAAATTTGATAATTAAGAACTAGGAAGTTCTCAAATCCAGGAAATTGGTATCTAGATTTTCCCAGTTTTCAGCGAACTTTTTTCTAGTGGCATTAATGGAGCAACTTTTGTTTAAACACAGAATGTGGCCCACATACTTTCTGCAAAGTTTGCATGACAAGGAATTGCATGTTATTGCGTGACAGGGAAGCCTTTAATCGTCACACTTATTGAGTGTGCAGGTGAAACTTCTCCATCTTTCTCCCGAAAATCTCGGGAAACGATGAGCATTCACAGAACTAATTGTGCTCTCGAATTCTCTCACGAAGAACAGTGATGCTAACGAGTTTGAAAATCAAGGAAATCTGGATTTTGTTCTTGCCCCAAACGTGACCCAACGTAATTTGCCGACTGAGAAGCTTCCCGGAAAAAGATCGATCCCATGGTGCGATCCAAAGCACTTTCGAGGACTCCAAAGGCCACCCACGTGTTGTTTGTCGCTTTGAATGCGATCTAGTTGGACAAGAAACCAAACGTCAATATTCGTATCAGCGCCATCCCCTTCGTTCTTGTGGTAGTTGCAGAATTGAATTTCTGTGGGAGGAATTCAATCTACCCAAAGAAAGCAACTCAATTTCAACGTCTACACGTGCACGTTTCGCTTTCTGGTGCCTTATTCTGGCCGCCCACTCCCCAAAGAAGATCTACTATTCTTTCTTTTAACTAACAAGCATCTCGTGATTTTCAGATAATAGGCTTGAGCCAATTTAAAGCAGCATCTAGTGATTCTAGCAAATCTATGACTCTGATCTCAGATATTCTTCCAAGAATTAGCAAAAGAAAGGTCTGAATATCCGAGAGAATGAGATTCGGATTTGTTTTCGATTCCGATCTGCAGAAAATACTCTGTATACCCCAATCGGACGGAATTCTGTAAATCTTCTTTATGAAAAAAGCATGTTGCCCTCCAGATTTCGTTTGATCCCTCATCGCCGCATATAATATTTTGGATCCCGTTAAACCGACGAACCATCGATCCCCTTCATCATTAATAGATCCGGATCCCATCTGGCTAAATAGGCCATCGTATCGGATCCGTTGTAGCCACGCTGGGCCCGCAAGTGGCCGGGCTACAGCGACACGTAGCTTCCTCGCTATGTCACAAAAAGGATATGGCCTGAACGTCCCAACAAACAAGGCGGCCGCCGGCGAGCAGTCGCCGACAGCCGGTCGCCCTCATCGCTTCAAAAATATTGAAATTCCGAAAAACCGAAAACGGAGCAGGATATTTCGATATAGAATTACCAATGTCCCGTAAATGCATCGAGAAAAAGAAGGGAAGGCGAAGTCGTTAAGCGAAATGTTTCTCATTTGCTTAAAGAGAAGTGGTCATACTGGAATTTACAAAAAGGAAAAATTCTCCGCGATTTTCACCATCAGGGTCTTGCTGTGGGAAAAAAAAAAGTTCCGTTTCACCGCCGAGGGGAAGCCGTCGGGAACTCGTGGATCCGTCGTTCTATGTACATGATTAGGAGATCCCGGTTCCCGTCCAAAAAAAAGGCGGGGAGCGCTGGCTCGGCACGTGAGACGGGAGGCTGATCAGGAGACGGAGAGCTTCTCGAGAGCGGAGGAAAGGAAGGAGGAGGAGCTCTTCTTCTTGGTGACAAAGGGGTGGCCGAGCAGCTGCGACACCGTCCACCGCCTTGAGGAGTCCTTCTGCAGGCAGCAGTCGATGAAGCTCCTGAACTCGCGGGAGGCGGAGGGCGGGAGGGACGGGGGGTCGCCGAAGCAGATGGCACACATGAGCGTGGGCCAGTCGGGGCGCTGGCCGGGCTCTAGGAAGGGGAAATGGCCGAGGTAGAGCTCCAGGAGGGTGAGGCCGAGGCTCCAGACATCGCCGGCGTATCCGTCGTAGTTCCCCCCGTAGCTGTCCGGGTCGAACCGCTCGGGGCTCATGTAAGCGCAGGTGCCGACGTAGGAGTCGCAGGGGTCGAGCGTGCGAGACATGATCTTGCTCACCCCGAAGTCGGCGATCTTGACCTCGTTCTTGCGATTGATCAAGAGATTGGAGGGCTTGATGTCTCGGTGCACGATCCGTTGGCCGTGGAGGTAGCTGAGGCCCTCGAGCACCTGGCGGGTGATTCCGGCGATCGATCTTTCGGAGAAGGTTCTCTTCGACTGGAGGAGCCCCTCGAGCGCGCCGCCGTCCATGTACTCCAGGACAAGGCTCACGTCTCCCGCGGGGTTCTCGAAGATGCCGTGGCACTTCACGACGTACGGCGAGTCGGTCTTCTTCAGGATCTCCATCTCGCGGATCGTCTGCCGCCGGGTCGGCGTGTCGCAGTCGCCCTGCACGACCTTCAGCGCGTAAACCGCGCCGGTCCGGCGGTGGCGCGCCTTGTAGACTGTGCCGCCGTTGCCACGGCCGAGCACCTGCTGCGTCTCGAGGTCGGAGAGGCGCTCTACCTCCCGCTCGCGCGCCATGAAGTAAGCCGGTGGGAGCGGCAGAGGGAAGCGCGGCCGGCGATCGGCGAGCTCGGGCAATGGAAGCTTCAGGTTGAGTGGGCGACGTTCTCTAACCACTGCCATCCCTATCTCCCCTTTCTCTCCGTGGTGGGCGTTCTGAGTGGCAGTTAGTGGACGTCTGGGGCGACTGAGGGGGTCTTAAAGGGGGAAGCGGCCAGCGACGGCTGGGAAGCAGCGAGGATGGAGGACGAAAGGACCCCACTATCCTCAATGATTCAGTGGGAAGTGAAAGTTCCATTTTACCCTTGCTTTTCTCCATTCTTGTGGAAGCACCCCTCCCCAGTGCTGGATCAATTTCCGAATCGGATCCGATGTCTGTAAATCAACTTTTCCTTTTTCAGCATTTTCTTCTTTTCTTTGTTGTTTTTTTTATAATCTTGTTAAATGTTAATCTTACCATATTATGCCATTACAAACATAACCATCACAAGTTTTGAACTCTTGACCTTCCTGAACTTGAACGTAATCTGGCATACTGACCAGGTGAAGGGAGCTCGTGGCTGTAGTTGGGCACTGGGTTACTTGTTTGATGCCCAAGAAATGTCCCTCTCCTGACAGTCTGGCCGGTACGGGGATAAGCATCTGCAATGAATTTTGCCTTGTTGGTTAAGGGACTCATTCATAGATTAGCAGTTATTGTTCCTTTTAAATTCGATATATCAATGATAACGTCGTAGCTGCTCCAGCAAGTTGTTGGTTTTTTTGTTTTCTTGTTTTTGTTCGTGTGCATGAGGAGTTGGAATTCTAAATCCATCAGGAAGTTGCCTCACTACCCGTCCATGGAAGACGAGGGGAGCCAACAATATATATATATGAGCCACAGTTGGATCGCATATTTTATGGCACCATGCTTGTAATAAACGTATCATAACCAATTCTTTGGATGAGCAGGTGCAGAAGGAGGTTAACCACCCAAATTAAGATGCTTGGAGAGGGAGTATAATATTCTTAGAATAATTTGCGAGATACTTGATCGTGTTAAAGAGCAATATTCCTCGTAAATTTCTCTCAGAAAAGAGACAATTTGATTAGAGACAGGAAGAGATTATGAATTTATGAGGCACAGGCCTTCAGTCCACATCATTTGTCGCCTTCCCATAATTTATAAAGAGAATACTCTGCTCTTTTGTTGTTTTTGCTTTTGGAGTCGGGAACAAGCTGGATAAGCACAAGGGGTAGCCGCCCACCGAGTTCCAAGTTTGCGGATGAGGATATCTGCTCACCTCCCAAATTCAGGTTCCCCCATCAGCAAGGCAACCTAGCGATCGAGACGCTGCTGAGAGCTTGATTTAATGCACGAGACATTTTCCATTAAATAACTAGACATGTCTATCCGGTTGATGCCTTGGGATCCAGTTTTTCTTGTAAATATCTGCAATTCCCTTTTTCAATCAACAAAGGTCGGGGGGTCTACCCCAACCATATTGTTATCATCAAATATTGAACAAAAAGTTACACACATGGGTTTAGGGATTTCAATGGATCATATTTGAATTGGACATATCTTTAATTATATCCATTTTTCGGATATTTACATATTCATTTTCAAAATTCAAAATCTGATTTTACAATTTGAATCTGATCAGAATCTAATGTTTAGATTCATTTTTTAATCCAGATCTGAATTTTGAACCGGATCTGGCTGGTTTTCAAAATGTGAACTAACTCATTTGATATAGGATATTCATTTAAAGCTGAATCCAATCTAAATCAGAATCTGATTGGATATTTAGACATATCTGGATCTGAAACTGATCAGATGTCGTTTCTTAAACTTGAATTCGATTTAATTTCTTAAATAATATATTAAACCTTATATATATATATATATATACTATTCAGTTGAATCAGATTCAAATTGGATATATGAACATCCTCCCTTGTCCCTCTTGCCAGCAATGTAATGTATTGGATATAGCTGATTGTTTATCCAACCTCGAACCTGTTTACTCGGATAATATGGATCTGCCATGAACCGGATTCAGACTAGGTACGTAGTTTCAGAACCAAACCTGAAATGGAGTCCGATATTTGATTGTGAACCGATAAAATTATCGGGTTTTATCCGAAATGAAGTTGGGTAACTACCCGTCCCCTGCAGCTCCGCCTTTTTCAGGACCCAACTGCCGGGGCTGTGGCACGGTGGAAAATACGGCAGAAATTAGGCGCAATTATTGGAAAGAGGCTGCTTGGGGGAGTGACGTCGCCTGTGACGCGAGGCGGAGCGGATGGGGCTGACGCCGGCGGCTTGTCGCTTGTCGCTTATCGTGTGATGCATAACCCTTTGAGCTCTCTTTGTTGGTGTCTTGTACCTAAACTTCTTTTTCCCATTTTATTATTATGCCCCACTTTTATTTTTAGTTTCATATAAAGAAATTGTTTTTTTACTAATTTTTATAAGAAAGGGTTTCACTTTTCACAAAACTATCAACTGAAATTTTGCCTTTTAAGTTGAATGGATGGTGCACGAGCCGTCGTCTGGCTATCTTGATATTTGGATACGAATACGACGACTAATGTTTGCATTTTTAGCTTTACTATGAAGTAATTCGATCATACCTTCATTATATTTAGACGATCCAAATGGAACTCTCTCTTAAATCTAGTACTGATTTACAACTAAAAAAAACTGACAAATATCACAAACCATATCCAACTAAGATGGTATAAAGAGATAGAACTAGAACTTTCACTCTCCCCCTCCCCCCACCCCAAGAAAAAAAAATAAAGAAAAAAAATATGGTAGTAAATTGAATAACATGAATTTTCAACTTTTTTTCCCGTCTTATCTCATCTTGAAAGGCTGGCCCTCACACGAAAAAGGTGAAGATGGGGAAAGGGAGCGGTTGGTGGAAGATCTCACTCTCATGACTCATCCCTCCAAATCCCCGTCGCCTTCCGACGGCCTTCCTAAACGCCACCCGGATTGGAATGGCCTCCGTGAATGGGGGGCTCATCCTCTCCACACAGGCGGCGCCATGTCAGGTCGGAGGCCGCCGGCCGATCCATGTGAAGAGAACACCACCCCGGGCCCAAAGTAAAGGTGATGCGGATATCTTATTGTTGTGGTGATTTAAATGTTTAAATATTTGGAGACTTGCGAGTCGAGTCGAGTATAATTGTATAAACAAGTTAAGTTCTTGAAACTCAAAAGTCAGTTATAATCAAGTTCGAACTAGTCTCGTTGATAAACGATGGTCTTTCGAGCGAATTCAAGTCAAGCCCCAGTTGACAAGGTGTCAATGTTAAAGTGCCATAAACACCAACGTTTATCAGTCTAACAGAAAATTAAATACTTGAAAAATGACCACCCAACAACGAAGCTTCTTCCCTTTGTAACAATCATTTGTTTTCTTGAGGCGTTCGATTCACTTGACACCAGTGGAAATTTAGAATTATTATTGTGAAATTGAATTATCGAAGACCCGGTCAATTCCGACGGGCTCTTTTTTTTCTTTGTTTTTTACCTTTCACATTTAGATAGAGAGGGGCATGTTTATCCGTTTGAAACCTCTTGTATGACATGACATCTCGGTGTCATCAACTGATAACTTTATACGTGTGAATGGAATCATTTTCCTCCCCTTTTTAATCCCCGGATTCAATAATTTATGTTGCCTACACCACGTGCAGAACACGAAATGGGAACTAGAAGGGATGGATCTGTTAATGACGTTTAAATTTTTCGGGGTTTTTTATTTAATTTTTGCCAGGAACAGTATGAGATCCTCGGCTCTTGTGATCCTAAAGGCTGGAAAGCTTCCCAATTCTCTCCTTTTCATCAGTGCCAAAGATCAATCTGTTGGGAGAAAAAAATACCGACTCTGGCAAACAAATAATAGTTGGATCGGGAAAATACAGATTGGATTTTTCTAAATGGTTGGGATCTAATGGATCATGAAGTGGAAACATTTTTGGTGTGGAATCTGAATAAGCTGCTAGAATGAAGAAGATGGTGGCAATGAACCAGAGGAGTAAATCCTCAATCAATTTTTTTTAAAAAAAAACTCTCCCCCCAAAAATGATAACCAAATTATATGATTAAAAACATGTGAAAAAGCTGAAAGTTCATGTGAAGATTTGTCTCTTCGATGATAAGATGTCGATCTTCCTTTTTCCCTACCACCAAGTGTTTCAGAAGTGACAATGGTTTAAGGGACCCATTCTATGATGGAAAGACCACGACTACTTTTAATGAGAAAATCGGGTCTCTAGTTTTTTGAAATCTATTCTAATGTGAGAACAACATTTCTTCACCACATAAGGTTGCTAGAAATCTTAAAACGCAGCATCTGACTATATAAAGAGCGTAGAATATTTCAATAGTCGGCACACCTTTGGATCCGACCAGAAGTGGTAATACCTGATAGACTTCACCCCGTTTGATTGACGGTTCGTCCATCCACTACATCCCTTCTTTTCTTCCATCCTTGTATATAAGACGCACAGTGTAAAGAAACATCCGATTCTAAAAAACCTCAGATTTGAGGGCTGATGTAAAAGGACTTTAAATCTACCGATCTGATCTGAATGAGCTCAAATCACCCAACGTCGGCAACGGAGCCATGAAGTTAGATATAACTGCAAAAAAGGCAATCCTCACGTGAAATCAATGGCCAAAGTGATAGCGCCAGAACACGTCCCCGTGATTTTTTGCACGGCGACAAAGCGAGGGAGCAGTTCACCTTTTGTGTGGTTCAGAAGATCATGTGCACCTTTTTCACGATTTAGCGCAAGTGGGGCGTTCAGATCTAAGAAACCATTATTTCACATAATGGAAGTGGAAAAGAAACAAAAAATGCAGCTGCCGACTGCCGTGCCCCACACTGAGTTGTGTCCTCTGATTTCTTTCTCCAAACAGAACACCAACTTTAGTGCCTTATCCAGCCCTTTTGAGCAAGTTGGTGGACGATCCAAACCTCCATTATAGCTGGGCATGGCTATATTTGCATTAAAAAATTAGGGAAAAAAGGGGAAAATGTTTTTTTTTTGTCAAAAGCCCATTTTTTTATAACCTCACGCGTTTCTGAATTTCTTTTTTCACATGTACCTCATACCCAATAATTTCCAAAAGGGCCTTCAGTTCTATCACCACATAATGGAGGAATGTGAAAAATATGCCTTTTGGCATTATTCTTAGCTTAAATTAAAACATGCTCCGCTTTGTATGTATACGTAACTGTAATGGAGACCAACTCACCCAAGAGTAAGGGTGGGTACCCAGTACTTGATCGGACTCAAACCCAAAAAAAAAGACACAAGGCCACCTGGATCAGTTATCGGGCCGATTGAGGTGAGTCCGATTAAGCTCGATTCAGCTTGATAAAAATTTTTAATGTATATTTTATTGATTTTTAGATATAATTATAATATTTTATTATGATTAATTATATTTATATATTAATTATATTTATATATCATTTGTATTATATATATATATATATATTAATTTAATCAGGCCAAACACAGTTGAGTTTGGACCCCAGTTTCAAGTGTCGGGGCTCGAGCACAACTCTTTATCGGGCCAAGAAGCCCGCTGCCGATGCTTAAAAGGGACCCGAGAGAAAGAGGGGGAGCTGTTGCTTAACCCGTGCTTATTCATACAATATTTTGCTAAGAAATTTTTAATAGTGACTCCCAAATATCTCTTATTTTAAAAAACAGCAAATTTTAGCATGATATTCCGAAAGGCCGCCATAGTTACTATTCAATAAAGATAGGGAATGTGAAAATATATAACACCTTAAAATAGTATGATTCTTGTATCATCAATACGTGTATTGTAATGTCACCTCAGTGGCCGATATGTTTTCTGTGATATCATTCTATAAAAACGTGACATGACATTCCGGAAGGCCGACATGTTTTTTAATCATATTATCTTAAAATATAATGACAAACTCTTGCAAGGTTGAAACGCTGTTAGTGTTACCAGGGTGGAGGTTCCTGCGGTTCAAGGGATGGGCACAATGGATCTTCTTCATCTTGGAGATTTACACTGTCCGAAAGGCAATAGCAAGCATGACAGGTAAGACCAGGGAGTTCCACCCAAATAGTAGTTTTCTTTAGTGTAAGACAGGAAAAATCTCGCTAGATAGTACAGTTCCGGTAAGGGATTGTGCAGAGCTTCCTTTTTATCCGATTCATCCTGATTATTAATTCTTTAAATGTCATGCTCGAGAAATTCTGCTCATGATCTTCATTCGTCTGAGAAATAAATAATAATGTACACATACACATACTAACCGACAAGCCCAGCAGATACAAATTGCTTATCCCTCCCTCCCATCCCCACAAAAAAAAGGTACAAGCCTGTGCTGCCGTGATGCTTGTGATACTTACGTTTCCCGTAGACCCTCATCATCAGTACCAACTAAATATAACCTCTGACCATCGGAAATCATTTCCAGGTCGAGAATTCTACCTGCGTCTTCTGATAAGAGACGTGAAGATGAAAAATTGAACTTCTCTTCAGATGATTTGATCAGTTCATTAAGCGTATCTGGAATCCACATGACGATTCCTTCCCTTCTCTTCTCCTCTGGATCCCATGGATGGAAGGGCAGTACAGTGCATTTCTTCCGTTGACGCTTCTCTACTACTGAAAAGCAGTGCAAGTGTCAGAAAACAGGGCACGAAGTAGAATTTTCTGTTGACGTGGATGACCATGAAATGGGAAGTAAACAGAACTTAAGAAAACCAAGGAGATTATTCGATAGGACCTACAAAGGAAAAAAGTCTCAGCCCTAAGGCTCCATCTTCGAAGAACTATAAAGAAAGAAACCATTCTGAACGACTAATGATAGCCTCCGGCAATTTTAGGTAATTGAAGAGCGACTTCATAATTTGTCGGTTTGAAAAAGATTAATTTGGCTGAAGCTAAAAGTCACAAGCAGTCCATCCACAAGACTTAAGGTACGAGCCATTAACATCCTTGGTTATGCATATACTACCAATCCCAACGTCAACAGGCTATTAGGAACAAGTTAAGAATTGGTCATAACTACAGACAAAGTGACACTACTGGGACAAACAGCTTTGTCCCAAGAACGAAAGTGAGGAAAAAGGAAAAAAGTTAATTGCAATAGAATACCGATGACCAATCACACTTCTGCAAGTAGACATCCCTTGGAATGTAACATAGTGTAAATGAAGAGGTGGATCCATGTTTGGCAAGAAGGGTCTCTTATACTAGATTCATCTGCGTAGGATAATTTATTCCATCGTTCCAGCAACAGCGAAAGAAAATATCAAACCTAAACACTGAAGGACTTCTTTGACAAATCAAGTAATTCATATTTGAGCAAAATTAGGCTTTCTTTATTTGATCTTGCAAGGATTTCGGAACTGGCATTGTACTTTTAGAATAAATGGACTTTAGGCCAGATGTCCATGACGTTCAATCTCAAAAAAGATCACAGAATCAACTGCCATACACACAACTTATTGATCATGAAGTTATGCAATGATCAGCCATCTTAAGAAAAGCAGAGTCTGTGGATGCGGAGGAAGTGACCAGTTTAAAGCCACCTCTAGAAAGATTATATTGAAGGAATGCAACTACTATCCTTACCCTAGGGGCAAGAGGAAACATGTGGTTTAAAGCACCTGGGCAACCAATGGTCTCTCTCGATCCAGGTTGTGGTTTCCGCACGTCAAATGAAAAAACAACGCAACTATTGCAAAATGTACCTTGTATTTCTTCATAGAAGTCATGGAATTTCAATGACTCTGATGCCTTAGCAGATTCAAGCAAATCCACCATTGGTCTACTTCCCGATCTACGGCCTTCATCAAGCGGAGTTTTACCCCATCTGGCAAAATACATTCATAAGCAGACAAAACAAACCTAAAAAAAAAATTAAAATATACGAAATGACAACTCTCACTCTCTCTTTCTCTCTGAAAATGGTTACCAAAAGTAAGCAAACAATACCTGTCCTCTAGGACAGAAAGAGATTTGATGGTCAACCTTCTCACAAATTTGCACAAAAAAGAATGAAAATGTTTGTATTGCCTTCTAGATCAGATGGGAATACATGTGAATACCATTGCATAATCATTTGTTATCGGTAAAACACAAATATTAAAGCAAACCCGTCCCATTATTCAAATGTTAGATAGTATAATGAAACCATTAAAGAATGCAGATTCAAAAACCCACAAACCTTCGAACGAAGAATAAAATGCAGGGTGAAAATATAATTCCAGAATACAATAAGTCACATGTATAATCCCCCCCCCCACCCTACCTATGTTTTTTATAATTGCGGTGTCTTTACCCTATTTTTATATCCATTCCCAAACCCATACCAGACCCATGATTCAGTTTATATTTGAAAATGGTCTTCCAGTATTTGAAAAAATGGTGATGCAAAATATTTTCTAAGTGGCACAGTAAATCAATAAAAAAGTGAATCTAAACTTTTCAGCCTTACTCCAGACGCAGATGTGAAGCTATGAAAAGGTCCATAAGTCACATGGTACCTGTCGTTTAGAAACACATTCGCTCCAGCATCCAATAGAATTTTCACCAATAAATACATGCCCTGCGCTGTAGCAATGTGAAGTGGTGTTCTATTATCATAATCTTTGGAATTTGGGTCGACACCATATGCTAAAAGGCGCCTTACGAAATCCGAATTCCCTTTAGCAACAGCTTTACAAAGACAGCTTCCTGCATCATCAATGTCTAAGCATGCACCATGCTGAATAAGCAAAGATGCAACATGATCATGTCCATTCTTGATAGCTTCAAGCAGTGGTGAGTTTCCAAATTTATCTGAAAAAAGTATCCAACAATTAATACAGAAAATACTCTTGGCAGCATCTATGCCCATAGACGAGGCATGCTCATGTAAAATTCCTAAACGAAAAATAGGAAACTGAGAAAAATGATATGAATTAAATAAATAGGAATACCCTTCAAGTTGATGTCAACTCCTTCATTAATGAGGAAAGCAGTGATGTCAGCATAGCCTTTTGATGCCGATAAATGCTGTAAAACAGAAGAGCAGGTGAGGATTCAAGATACTAATCTCCGTGACATTGACAACCAATACAAAAATGAAAGATGGATAAGACATCAGAAAACAGAAACACACAATATAAAACAACAGTTCTTTGACCGTTGCCCAAGCTTTTATAATTATGTCTTACAGACCTATGATCAGGAAGGCGAGCTATTCGCGGTGTTCTGAAATGTTCTCATGGATAATAATAAATTTGAACGGGATTACAATATATTTAGCAAGATTCTGAAGAATTATGAAAAGAATAGCATAAAAAGACTAGATACTGTTCGAAATTGGATTTGGATCCACCCAGGATGGGAAAAGGGATCCGATTTGTTTTCTTCCAGATTCAAAATGTGAACTTCTCCTAAATTCGAAGTTTGAACAGGAAGAGGGAGTGGCTTCGAAAACCACTCCTCCCCTTTTCTAAGGATGGTAATTATGAAACCCTATAAATAGGGGTAGATGTCTGAGTTCAGACACACAGAAACAGTGAGATTTAGCTACGTCTTCGATAAAGTAATCTAAGAAAAGAGTATGCATGGTCTCCCTTTTGCAAGTAGGTTTGTGATAGTATATGCTTCTATGGTCTTGTGAGAAACATCACTCTGTCATTTCCATCCTTGCGCGACAATCGTAGGCAAATTTCTTCTACATTCAGGCATAATTCTTGACCAGAATTATATTTAAATTTTCTTTCAGATACATTACTTACAATTTAAGAGTTAATATCTACACATGCAAAAAGAAAGCTGATTAAATGATGATATAGACAAAGTTAAGGTTCAAGTACCAGAGCAGATCGCCCATCATAGTCAGTCTTTTTCGGGTCTGCTCCAGCTCGAACAAAACCCTTCAGGTGATACAGGTCTCCATGATGGGCAGCACTATTTACTCGAAGAGCAAGTTCAGCTTCTTTCTTCCCAATGTGAAATGTGATATCAGACTCCAGTTGCTTGATACGATTATTTGACTCTTTAACCTGTTAGAATATAAACAAAGTCTTTTGGCGTATTTCACATTTCACACATAAATATCACGAAAAAGAAGAAAAGAAAATCCAGCATGTCCAAAGTAAACAAGGAAAACATGTAAGAAACAAAGAAGAAAAACAACATGAATTAACAGAACATATGGCCTGAATCTTGAAAACAGAAATTTCTTTGCACAGGGGTGAGAGGATAGATAAACACTTGTAAAATCTCTTAGGACATACAAAAGTTAGATAACAGGATTAGCAGCACTGCTCACACAATTAATCACCTAAAAATTCAACTGATCCAATATTTCTGCTGCATATATGAGTTTAGTACATGTCTATGCTTGCATTTCTGGTGATATTGAGCAATACCTCTGCTATGAAGAAGTATATGTTCAATTAAATCAGATTATAAAATTTTCCACATCTGAGATTACTTAAACACAAGTCATATTGAAAAAATTGTACTAGTAAGTACATCTGCACAGTGCATAGTGCACAGGTGAACAGGGAAAAACATAGGCAAATTAAAAGAAGCTGGCAAGTTTGTGGAGGACATACGTTTAGAAAATAGAGTTGCATAATCAATGACAATAGATAAAGAAAAAGAGTCAGCAAACAACTCAATGCTTCTGAAATCTAGTTAAAGCCTTAAACTAGAAGATACATCAAATGTGCAGGTATCAAACCCAATAAGGTAACTCAGTTCATTTCCTCATGTATGTGTGAACCTTCAGAATATTTCTGAATGCATGTCAAGCTGTTGCCCAGACAACGTAGTTATAGTTTGTTGTCAGTATTTTGTGATCATTTTTCTACAGTGTAGCAGCAAGAGATATCTACCTCAAGGAGGTTACTCAGGATTGTCCGCCCATCTATGAAATAAATTTGCAGGACATTGGTGAAAGACTGTTTGTCAAGCCGCAGAAGTCTACATAATTCACAAACACGGACAGTATGAGGCTGAGGGATATTGCAGAGGATGGCAGTTTCACCAAATGATGAATTAGGTTCAAGTAGTGAAACTGTTTCCTCCGACCCATCTTCTCCGACGCCCACTTCTTCCTGTAAAAAAAGATCTGATTACATTAACAAAATAGGAAAGCTATGCATCTAACTTAAATTTTAATATATTGTATGTAAAGGGACTTCCGGGAACAAAAGAATAACTATTGCAAGACCAATGCTGCTTGCCTGAAGCAATACAAGACCATCTGAACTAACTACATGATACAGAACTCTGGCTACATTTCGAGAAGAAAAAGAGAAAAACTGTACACATGTAAATTTGATGCATCCATACAAGGACACCAATGAACTTGCCTAATAACTTCTAAATGCTGTCTGTGTTTCTCCATCAGCTTTGTTGCACACTATCCACAATGGATGAATTAAAACAGAAAGTTCAGGTTGCAAAATACTTGCATGTCCTAGAACCAGCCTAGATCCAAGACAACATTTCAAACATATAGAGGAGAATCTGACCACAGGATTTCAGTTTCTAAGGGCATTATATGCATCTTGAAAAATAAATGAAAATGAAAATTTGAAATGTTTACCAGCATCCCATGACAAACAAAATAAATCTGGTCAACAGCATTTCCTTGTTCCAAAATCACTTCCCCAGGCAGAAAGAATTCTTCATGCAGGTTTATTACCTGAAAGGATGGAAAAACCAATATAAGAAAACTCTAAAGAGATCCCCAACATTTCATAATTGATATACCATAGAACATGTAAGACATGCACTTTGATACGGTAATGTTGGTGACAGGATGTCAGAAGCTTTCAAGAGAGAAAGAGGTTTAAGTTAGTGCCTCACCAAGGCATTTTATCATTTTAAAACCCATCCTAAAATAAGATACAAGTAGAACCATATAGGATTACTTTTCAGTTTTCAGTAGCTTATATGTACCACATATGACATACTTACATGTGTTCATGCATGTATAGGGCAGATACATAGGCAATAATCACAAAAAATAGACTAACGTACTTGATTGAAACATATGAAACACAAATGCTACTTACCATTTGATTAATAAACTCAGAACTGCATCCTCTAAACAGTGGAATATGTTCAATTAGCGGCTTGTACAGTGTTTGTGAGATCTGCAGAAAGAATATAAAATAAGCACAACCTTAAGAGCCACAAACGAAACAAGATCTAAAAACAATCCACAGGAAGCCAGTAAATAAAAATACTAATTCAACACTGAAAAAATCCAGAAAAAAATTGTATATAGCAGTGAGACTGTTTATTCAACAACTATTCAGATTTGACAGACAAGGTGTTCCTTGTAACTATGTTTGGACAGTTGTGTCATTATAGTATGTTGCTTGTGTTGAATTTAGTGAATGTTTTTCTTTTTCGGCTCACACTTCTTATAGTGCTCCAAACATGAACTAGTTTGATGTAACTTTTTGTACAGGTCAGCATACAGTGTTAAAATCTACTTGAAATGAGGTAAATTCACCGAGCCACAACTCAAGACTTGGAAAGGCCCAATAAAGGGTTGAATAAATGCACCAAGGCCAAGATCACAATATTCAAGTGTGAGAAAGATATACATTTCAGTCAAGGAATTACAATAGAGAAAACATAAAAAATGAGTGGAAATGTCCCACTATATATACAAGAGAGGAGAAAATCCTGTTGGAGGTTTCTCCAGACTCCAACAGCTCAAGATAGAGCAGCTGGAGAACCTCAGCGTCCATACTGAACAGAAACAAAAATATAAAATAAAAAGAAAAAAAATACAGAAAAATAGAACAAAAAAAAAATACATACACAACCTGTATACTTCATATACTTTATGTTATACATACATAACATGCAAATACACATGCATGTACATATACCTAAACATATATAAACTATAAAGTATGCACATTACTCACTACCAATTTAACATACAGGTCCATAAGGCACCTATAGGAATGGACAGGATGGCTTGTAACATTAAACTTCAAAAAACATTTACCTGCTTTTTGGCAATAAAGAATACAATGTTTTCAAATTATCACCAACATTTATGGTTATAAAGAACAACGTGATATACAAGATAGAAAACAGCAAAAGCATATGAATTCAAGATTCACGCAACTTCATCAAATACTCAATCGAGGACAGGCTTCTTCAGCTGCAGCTGTTATAGATTCAAATGGGCAATTGTTCTTTTCTTTTATAGGCCAAGGAGATAGTTCAAGGAGAAAAACTTGTCACCACTGACTGTATATTGGCAGGCCTCTGGTTGGTAAAAGCTTTTGGAATCCACCCTCCAATCAAGGACTACCCATTGTAGCAACTAGCAACATTTAGCATAGGTTTCAACAGTCTCTCTTAATGAAATTGTGGGAAAACCAGCAGAGATTTGCTGCATGATGTTGACTGACAAGCTCTTTTAGTGGGACATTGGAAGTAAGTCGGCCAATTAATTATAGAACATTAGCCCTTGAGATACTTATCTTGCCGAGCTCCAGCAAAAATAACAATAGGCATAACTCAACGGATAAAAACTTAAAACAACAAAGCACGAGTGTAGGTATGCATGTCATACAGGCAACAGCAAAATCCAGCTGCTGCCACATTCTCAAATCAAACTTTAAAATTAAAGTTATAAAACATGGTCTTATTGTCTGAATGCAAAATTATCAAATTATGAGTCAAACGGCAAAAACAAGCAGTCTATGAAAACATACTTATTTTGACACTAGAATTTTCTTTCTGCAAGTTACGGTTGTTTAATTCAAGTACCTTAGCGCGTATAGAGACCGGAATATCCTGAAGAATAGCAGCCTCAGTGTAACTACTTTCATACTGCAACCGCAGGTGTCCTTTGATCTGGTCCCGAATCTCTTTTCCAAGTCTATTTATATTCATGTATTTAATCAAGTCTGTCATTTTGTCCCTAAACTTTTCAGTCTTCGATCCTTTCACAATTAAGGCAGTCATGTTACCAATTAGATAAGCACCAAGAATCATATCAAAAGAAACAAATATCATGACGAATATCATTTCTCTGGTATTGACTGCATGTATATCTCCATACCCTACATCACAAGTGACAGGAACATGTCAGTGATGCATTTTAATGATTAATCACATTTGGAAACAGAAAAATGAAAGCCATATATGACTAGGACAAGCTCAGTAAAGAAGTTTAGATCCACTATATCAGACTCAATACATTCAAACATTCATACTAATTTCTGTGGATGTCTATACTATTAAAGAATGAAATAATGACCCATCCAAGTATTTGAAAGCTGTGTTTAAAAAATCGCGAAGTCAACAAGAGGTTGACTCAGCTTAGCTCGGCCCCCTACCTGGTCAACCCAAGAGGGAGACAAGTTTCTGTTGAAGATCAGCAAGACTTGGCCATGACTTAGCCTGACCAGCCGCGACTCAGCTTCAGTCAGCCTGACACAGCCAAAACTCATTTGACACGGTATGGTTTAGTGATAAACTTTGTATTTTGTAATCAGCATGTTGATTTGTTTACTAGCTTTATTGATCATTTATTAAATTTTTATATTACAAATGAAAAGTTAAAACTAATTAAGCTTAGCTTCATGTACTATGTATTTATTTAAATTTTTTAGGGCATTGGACTCTTTACTTTTGGATTTTTTTTTTACATAACATTAATATACATGTTGAGTTTGTTAACCATTAGACAGTTGTAAATGTTGAAGATATTGATCTTATTGTTTGATTTTTATTAACTTGTTTTTCATTGATATACTGATTGTTGGTACACGGATGAAATGTGCGATTACAAAGAAGAAGCAACAGGTTAATCATCTAATTACTTGTTACCAAATGAGAAAATATTACTTAGTTATTACTTGATGTTAGGAGGGCTTACTTCTGAGTTATACCTGCATTAAGTCATTCTATAACATTTTTTTTGTTTAAATGATAAATTACATGTTGTTTTTCTTTCAAAAACAACAATTAACAAAACCAGTCCCGAGTCACCAGTCGATCCGCCAAGTCATGAGTCAGGAACGGACAAGTCGAGTCTCGAGTCACCAGGTTCTAAAACATTGCCGGAAAGAGATAATTAGGAATGTCCCATGATAAAGTACTACTACGTCAAGCAATAACAGTGAATTACTGAAAACCAATTTCCTTTCTCACTAGGTAAGATGGTATACAGAAACTTGATACTCTTTGAACAAGGAAGTGAAGTTATTGATCCAATTTGGCATCCTATGCAACATTATCATGTGGACTAGGCCTTTTTTCCTGCTTCATACGTGATACAGTATTGCGAATATAGCATTCGGTAGTGAATATGGGTCCATTCAATTTTGGGCCTAAATCTGTCTAATTCATCTTAAGATTCGGTAGTGAATTTTCAGTTTTTCAACATTCGTATGCACTTTATATGTGTTAATGCTCATTCAAGCACGTGCAAATGTGAGTTGTATTCATGTTCACAAGCGTTAGAAATTTTCATGTGATATCTTCATACTAATCTTCAAAGTTTCAAACCAAACACCTGATATTGTACCCGACATTTATCAAAGGGATTTGTTTGAAAAAGTCGTCAGAATAAGTGGTACCAAGAAATGGTTGGCAATACCGGTGCAACATGGAGCTTTTGGATGCAGCAACACATAGGCAAATTAACATTTGGCTTTCATGTAATGGACAATGAATTGTTAGAAAACTCATCAAAATATCAACTACTTTGGACTGAGCAGAAGCACAATAAGAATAAAATAAAACGACAGATCCTCAGCTACTATATCTAGAAGTAGAGGCAAGAGAACAATTACCGACTGTTGCCATGGTGACTATGGCAAAATAAAGTGATGTCACGTAGCGTCTTGCTATAGATATTTCTCGAAAATTGTTATAGCTATAATCGCCCAACTGTAAACTCCCTATCCATGTATAACCCTCTTGTGATTCTGGCAGAGTTGTGGCAAGATAATAAAAGATGCAAGCAGCTGTATGTGTGCAGTAAAGCTCAACAGCGATAAGTTTCACAATCCTTGTGAACAAATAGTTGATCTGAATGTTCTTCTCTAGCCTTTGGAAGAAATCTGTCACTTTACGAATTCGACTTAGCCGAAGCCATAAGAGATATCTCACTTCTTCTTTTCTCCCACAGATCTGGATAAAAGACAAAAAGCACAATTATCGATATAAACAATTTAACCGCAAAAAACTTCGAAAAGGCACGGTAGAAGAAATTAAGAATGTTTCAGATGAAACAAGAATCTGTGTGGTCAATGGAGGATGACAGACACTAGATAGTCCGCAAATTTTTTATCTAAAGGAGCTCGATCTACTTATTCACGGCCACATTTATGAACTCATCTTTATTGCTCACAAGGCTTTCGTAGCTTTTGCTGCGTACGGTTGCTGCTGTGCAAGTAATTCTGTCTAAATATGTCGGCAGTCAAAAAATCACTTAGTTGTCAAGACTATCATCCAAGAATCCTGTAATCAAAATGGGAAGTTGGAAACAAGTCGATAAAGATCCCTTGAATAAAATCGACGGCAAATGGATTCGATTGCATGGCCAAGAGTGAACATGTCAAATTTACATTAAATTTAATATATTTTATTTTTAACTAATTTTATACATTTGTTCCATTTATTTTTTCTAAATGCCTTTCTAATATTTTTGGCCTTTGGGCTGTGAATTGATTGATTCACTGAATTATCAGCCTCGCCAATGCGGTTCACAAACCGGTTCATATAATACTGCTAAAAAGACCGATCAGGACTAGTTGGGGCCAGTCGGGCTGACTTAGTCCAAGTTAATTTACTATAATAAATAAATACATATATTTATATGGAAATAATTACAGAAACATACATATATCTATATCAAGACCGCACATACGCATTGGTAGTCATGGATTAGCCAAGGTGACTAACTGACTAGTCTGACCAACTTGCCACCGGTTTAAAACTTTAAAATATAGGTCGGTCCATAACTGACTAACTAGTCGGGATTTTGACAACTAAGCCCAAGAGATCAATAGTGCACAAAACCTTCATCTGAGAAGCAAGCACAAATTTGTGTCATAACATTTCCTTTTCAGGGGTCAACTTCCGAATATGCAGAACACATTCTTTTCTGTGGTTCTACTAATAGCGCGTAGCGACATGTACAGGTTCCATCAGAGAAGTAACAAGGCGAAATAACATAACCATAAGCAAGCTAAAGATGAAAAAAACTGCATCAAATTTAGAGATCAAAAACATGGTGGGCCTTTTCCTAATCCCCTTCTTTAGATTGGTTTTATATATCCAAATCATATGGAATTAAGTGCTAATGCTAGAGAACGCATTGGAAAAAAACAGCAAATGACGCACAAGTTCGCAATAGTCCAAAAGGCGTAGCCCGTATGAGCATGTTCATTCTAGTGGCGACTACCAAGTTCAACGAATCAAATTCAATGACACAAAGCAGGAACGCAAGTTGCAGTATGCTATGCCACAAATGATAAAGCATAACTGAAGTACTCGAAAACAAGAAAAATATCACAGAGGATCAACAGCACAAGTTCCTCTTCACAGTCTAATTTCCCTTCCTCTTCACAGTCTAATTTCCTTAGCAGGCATGCCATAAAGAAACATCCCAAGGGTAACATCGGTCGTCAAGTCACAGTTCAGAAGATATATTTAAAAGAACAAAACAAACAGTGGGTTGGCAAGATTACCTTATAGATATAGTCCCATGGTAAGCAACTAAGAATGTCCACAATGAATCCGGATTTAAGATACCTGATTTGTACAATTCAAACAGAAAAAACAAGAAATTAGCACTATTCACGCAACCAATTCTCGCAATTCACTACCTACTGGGAATGCTAGTTTAGTAGAAAAGAAAAGTTGACCATTAATGAACGTAGTAAAAAGGTAAAGGGAAATAAAATACTAACCTTAGAGCTATACTACGGCGATTATACACCATCTTATAAGTGTGTGCGTCTCTGTAAGCCACGAAAAATTGCATGACGATGTCGACGAGGAACGCTAACTGCCCAGCAATATCGAGCAAAAACAAGTTCTTGGGCAGCCCCCTGAAGAACCCAAACTCCAGAGGCGTAAAGAATGACGAGTAGATAGCCCACACGAGTATGAACTTCATCCATATTCCATACAACCTGCTCATTCAAGAACCAATCCATAATAAGGCAACCAATTCCAGAAATCATGGTCGTTGGCACAGTGCGCCGTGGGGCAAAATAGGAGGGAAAGAAAACTACGTTAGGCGTGCACCACATGCTTCACTAAATTCATGGGAACAGCACTAGTTAAAATGCCATGTTTATGGTCCCTTACAAGGCTTAGGAATACTTGCCCACCTTGGCTGACTTCAACAAGAAAGAGCGAGTCTTAAAGTTTAGAGGATTTGAACCAGCAGTTGGACTACTCTTCTCCCCGTATAAAAACCACAGCCATGGGCATGCGAATCCCACTAGATACTGTAGGACCCTTCAAAATGCTGTGTTTTTTATAAAATAACGTCCTCCAAACCTGATTTCCAAATTTGGAACACTAAAAAAAAGGACATATGACATATCATTCTTAGGGTTCCAAAAAATGGTGCGCAGTACAAGCTATTTTCATTCTGTGTTTGCTCGAAGAGAAGTGGAGGTGTTCATTCTGCCATTTCGGTGAAACACGAACGCCAAATCCCGTACTTACGGAAAAGCACTGTGCGGAAAGCCGCGCTCCCAGAGCTACAGCCAGCTTCCAGTGCATTCAAACTCTTCTAGACTCTCTTGAGCCGTGGACTTGATGAGACTGTGCTGGGTGTTCAGGCCGAAACGCGAAGTTGGCGCCCCAACACGCAGCTGTATCTTTACTCTACTCTCAGCCCCGCCGGATTACCCACTTTCCGTCTTCCTTTTTATCTTCCGTACGAAGGCCTTTATCGGTGTTCTCATCAACTGTTCTACTTACCCTTTTGTACCGTCGGTGCATTTCTTAAACTTTTTGGGGCACAAGACATATGCTCAATATGCCGAACGAGCATCTAATTTGTGATGTTCAACGTAGTGGACGAAAGATACGAGTGTACCATCCTATCCGTCTCTTTTTTTACTACATACACCATATCTGAGCGTAGTCACTAAGAGAACCCCATTGTCTCCAGATTCCTTGCTTTAAGTTTGCACCCGTGTAAAACATATTCCTGCTTTTTATTCGACCTAATCACATCATATGGAGTGCTTCCTAATGAACCGTCTAGTAAAGACCACTATTTGAATCAGTGATCAATAAAATTCAGTTCATATCTACAATTTCAAATAATTAAAACCAGATGTCTTTCCATAAATAAGCATCTGGATGTACTCCTTGATAAACAAATAAAACCTGGAGGGTCATTATTATTGGAGGAGGTCGGACCACTTTCCGTTCCATACAAGATGCAGCCACATCTCTTGGCCATGCACTAATTGAGTAAAACCAACCACAGCCAACACTAGTGCCAAAGCGACCAGCCTTTAGAAACCAAGCCAGAAAAGAAATTCACCGGACGTTTGCATCGTCAACGGATGCTCAAATTTTATCCTCATCACGGGACTACAAATTGCACTTATAACGTCCTTCGAAGCTGCACGAATCACGTGACCTTGCAATTTGCGGTTGCTTGTGATTTTCACTTTAACAATATTGCTCACTCTTGCCCTTTCTATCTACGATCAACAACCATAGCTTTTCTTTCTATAGCTTCCCCGTCAAATCCATGCCGCACCAAGCGGCTTCTCCCACCCGTGATGAGAACCTGTTTTCTCATTTTTGTTATCTGAATTTTCTAACTGTAGGTCATTAAGATGCCACGTGACAGCTTAGAAAATGAAATGGCAGATAAAAAGGGGTACACTGGTACAGTTTCATTTCTTCACGCTATGTGCATGCCAAATCAGGCTCTTGCGATGGTTGGAATTAAAAAATAAGATGACAAAAGAAAACCGTAAGACGGCTGTGCAGTCATCGCCTATACTTGTTTCGTATTGTCAACGGGATTGAAAGTATTTTGTGGTGAACTGAAAAGCCGCTGAAATTTTTAACAAATTGTTGACGGCTGTAAAGCTCGCAATCAATGTTTCGGGCGGGACCACGTTCCTTCGTTGATTCTTTTTTTCTTTTCCTCTTAAGCATCACCATGAACGGAAACACGGAACATCGTGTGATCTCGCCGAGACCAGAGTCGATGTTCCCACCTGTCGTCCGTCCTTTCGTCGCCAGCTCCACCAATCGCTTTCCCGAGTAAACCGAAACTGAGGACACACGTCGAGTAGACGTCGCTTTCCATTTTAGAAGCCAAGATCACCTCAGCCTTCTAATGTAACGCAACTAATTATAAAGCATTTAAAAAAATAATATTTATAACTATTAGTTTGTCTTTATTATCGTAAGTTCATAAGCTTAACCGCCAGCATTGCCTTGGATGACTTTGCAGTAAATTGATATATAAAAGTAGGAGAAACAATAATGAAGTTCAAGCGTACAATTAAGGGCTATATATATATATATATATATATATATATATATATATATATATATAAGGTTAGTTTGTATTCTATCGAAGAAAGACAAGCATTCACTTATATTAGCCTGTTTCGAATCGTATTGACGATAAACAGTTAATTTGAATAAAAATTAACTATTATGTTATTCAAAATATCAGTCAATGCAGCGGTGGAACGACTGAAAGAGGGTCTTCCTATTGGCCGCTTGACCATTACAGTGAGAGGCCGAAGCGATGTATATCCACCAAATAACGCTGACCCATTTGCTTATAAACTCAAATTTGTCAAGAGATGCCCATTGGAATTACCACATTCCTCTTAATTTGTTTTAACAACAAGGTACCTAACTGTTGCAATCAATATTGTTTGGCAAGAACCAACCTTACATAATTTTATTTCTTAAATTTGATATAAATCTAATAACGCACAAGTTCTTGTAAAGATTTTTAAAAAAAGGGAATAGAATTCCCATCAATATTTAGATGCAACAAGTGATTTTTCACCAGGAAAACATAGTTCAAATGCATACTCCTGACTAATGGACCCCAAAACATTTGTTTTTGTGTGTGTGTGTGTGTGTATCTATTTAGAAATTTCAACTGCCGTACATTCAACTGGCCCCTTCTTAACTGTTTATCTATAGCATGTCATAGAACATAGCCACAGGTCATGCCATGACGTTATGAACTTGGTATCCTATCCGACAAAGGCAGACCATACCCTTAGGACAATGCATTTTCCTAAGAAGAAGGCCCAGGTTTTAAATGGAGTACAAGACCGAATTTAAGTCATTATAGAGAAAGTGACAGCGATCATAGCCAAAAAGCAAACAAAGGGCCAGCCACAATTTATGGACTTCCGACCAGCTGTTCATCAGATCTCTTTCGACAGCTAGCATTGATTCTTGCCCACCTTCCCTTCGTTAACTTCATAATCTGGGCGATCAATCGGACAGCAAATAGCTTGCTTTTGATCAACTAAGGACATGAGAAAGAAAAAGTATGCAATCACGCAGTAAGCCGTTTCTCGGTCGCTTGAAAGCGACGAATAGGACAGCTCACAGACACAAAGTTAATCTTGGTTTATAGATTGCAAATCTTTCCTTACATTCAATTGTTTCAAGACAATCCATGGTAAACAGATCAAGTGCCTTACCAAGTGATATGCCAAATCACCTAATTAAAATGCTTTAGTATCCCCGTCATGTAAAAATGGTGATTTTCTGTGTCTGTTGCTGACAACAGCCCGATACACCTGTCCAGGGATCTGACTTCATGACCATCAAGAAAGTTCACAAAAATGCATCTATACAGGTGGAGAACAACGTTCACCATCAAGAGCATATTATTGACCTTTATTTTGAACCCAACCACTTCTTTTGAGAATCGTTAAACAGCAGATTGCTAGAACTTCTCTCTGTCTATTTTGGAAATCCGCAACCTTGGTAACTATTACTGACTAACCATCATATACATCACAAAGACAAAGTGGTATTTGAGAAATTTCTGACTGTGAAGAACGGCAACGACAATACTAGCAGATTCTTAATGGTGCTTCTGCATGAGAAAAGGAGAAGCAACTAGAAGGAACTGTGCAAGTGCAAACGCGAATGAGGAAAACAGAAAGTAGATAAAAGATGCAAAAGGAGAGGTTTCTGCGAGAAATTGAATGATTAGTAAGACCTCAAAGCAGGAAGGAGGTTGGTCAATTAATCTAATAAAGCCAGCGTTATGTGATTGGGAACGAGGTTTGATGATGGTACTAACGATGATAGCAGGTAAGCCGTTGACTAGATGTTATGCCTCTATACAACCAAGTTTGAAAAGGAATGAAGCAAATGTCAGACCTTGCTAGTTCATTTAATGACCACATTATAACGGTGTCAAAAACATGTTAGATATGTAAGTGATGATATGAGCTGACACCTCAGGATCTTTCCCATCCTTTACTTCTCTGTCTCCTTCGCCATAATGCCCAAGTCCTTATTCCTCTATCCAAAAGGCCGGAGGAATCCGCTTCATCGTCGTCATTATAATAAAAAACATAGAAGGTTGACTATGTACCAGTGTTACGTCCAGGCTGCCGAAATGAGCCGCATAATTTCCACACCAACCATCGTGAAACGTACATGGATGATAACACAACAGGGACCCACCTGTGGTCCGGCACCTAAATCTGAACAGCGTGTAGCCTTCAGCTTACGCGCTGAGAGTATGCAACTCACCAGAGCGAAAGGGAAAGGAAGTAAGAGATGCGCTAAGGTGTACATATAATATTTAATAAAAAGTATTCCTTTAGAGCGTTTGAATTGTAAAACTATTTGGATGGCACGGTAACAATGACGTGCTTTGGGGTCAGGACGCCAAATGTGGGCCAAAGAGGGTGTCCCAGTGCGTCCATGCCAGGTGACCCCGCGCCGTCGGTGTTAGACGATCCGAAATATGGACAGGACAGCTTTGGCATTTGAAAGTCCAGAAAGCAGCAGCATCACGTGAGACGGGCCACGGCTCCGGTTGGATGACAAAGTTTTCGCCCTCTCTACTGACACTCTGGGCCCCCGGTTGTTGCTACGCCCAACGCTCAGAAAACATCCCCAGATCCGGTCGATACAGAGAACAATTGGACCTTCTATAACATAATTACGTTAGTTCATCCAGCCATGTTACTCTCGCGAGCAAGAGCAAGTCCTGACAGGTTAAGTACGGTAAGAATAGCTCGGTCGAGCGTAGTAAGGTCTATTCCCATGTATATTTCCGCCAATGAAGAAGAGGTTTGTTGTTTGATACGACCAGGGTCACCACCACGCCAAGGCAGTTGAGCGCGCCGGACCCAGAATGGGAAAAACTGAAGACTTGCACCGCCTTACGCTCCGAGTACTATGAAATACAAACCAGAAACCACACGTCCGGCTCGAGGAAGCGATGGACTTTACGAAGCCAAAGTCAACCACCTCGACCTAGCCCAACCACGGCCCACGCGTAAGAAACCTCCCACTCAAGAAGCACCCACGCCGTCCTCATTAAAAGGAACAGACATTAGGAGACACGAAATCAATTTACGCCATAAACGTGATACTGTACAAAATTATCTTCTAAATCTCTACTGGTTTAGCAAAGCTATATATATAATTTATTATTTATCTGGAAAATCTTATATTGCAATTGCCAGAACTATAAGAATATAAAATCCTAGATACAAATTAAGAAACGGCTAGAAATTTGTTCAAAACGTTATATCATGGAACTTGCGCAAACGACATGAAGGATATTCCGTCTTGAACATTATATAGCCTTTCAAAAAGATCTAAAAAAAAACTACAGCACGTCCCATATATTATCTGTTTTAAATTTAATTATCATTTTTTCCTGCCACATCCATGAAGATGAGATCAACCGGGAGTCTTCGGCCCTGAATCGATACTGCAGGTATCGACGAGCAGAAAGGACCCGAATCCTCTTGATGGAGAGACTACTCACCAGGCTGCACTTATAATCTCTACAGGGTTTTCTATGGTGCTACAGACCGCATACGGTTCCGGGGTCCACATGATCAAAAGAGAGTGAGAGAGAGAGAGAGAGGGAGAGAGAACTAACCGGCCGTCCGGCAGGATGGTGAAACCTTTCGAGAAGCCTCTGAAGCCGTTAGAGACGCCTTTCTTGGCCCCGTACCGCTGACGCCCGTCTAATCCCNAACATATCAAATTGCCGAACGAAGAATTAAATCACGGCCTTTTGAAAAGATTTGCCAAATGGCTTGGGAACACCCGGAATCCGATTGCAAACTGTCGTTAACAGAATGCATTTTTTACTTTTTTAACTCTTTCAAGACAGAACTCTTACTAAGTGAGAAAGAGCAATGAGCAAACTTTCTTTAAAGACAAAGTAACGCAGGATTTCCCTCTTGGAATCAAGTTCCAACCTACAAAATCATGCAAATGTCATTATTCAGGAGCCCTTTACCTTTTTTTTTTCCTAAACTTCTAAAATTGAACAGGTGAAGAGACGAAAAGCCACCGGTGGATACGAAAACTTGCATTACCTCGATCGAAGTTCGAAATATATGGATATAAATTGGTAAAATCGGATAATCGCCTTCCCGCGACTCAATTCAATCGCAATAAGTACTTCAAACAGAGCAATTACTGTATAAATAAGGCGAAATTACCTAAAACGATCACCGTCTCCAAATCTGCACAACAGGAAAACACAAGGAGGAAAAGAAAAAAAAAATGCAGCAGAGACAGACCGTGAATCTATGAGCAATAACCAAAAAATTCACTCTCTTCCATCAGCGATTGGGAACAAAACTACACAAAAAACGAACTATCGTCGCTCACCGGAAAAACACCTCGTCCGCCCCAATCCGAACAGAGGAACTCACGGGTGCCCTTCTTCTTCCACTCCTTATCTTTCTTTCCCTTTCCTCCCCCGCCTTTTCCTGCCTGTTGAGAGTTCACGATCGCCTTGTTGCAATGATGCCGAAAGCACCCCTTGTGGCCACTCAGTGGCGAAACACCGGTAGGAAGCCACAGTCGCTCCACTTTTCCCCTCCTATTGGCTCTCCGCCACCAATATATAACGAGCGAAAGGGTTTTAAGCAATAAATAAAGAAAGAGGCGGGTGATCGGAGCCAGTGTGCTACTCCCGCACGGGAACGAATGTTTGCAAGTAGAGTTGGAGGGAAAGTGGGCGGGCCACTAAAATTTTGAGGCGATGACGGGCGGCGGTGAGGACAAGCGTGTGCTGGGTAACAGTGCGGCCCCTGGCGAGAGACGTGGGTCTGGTTCGGCGAAGTACTTTTGGGCGGAGGAGGCAGCTCCTGGCGAGGAACCGGGCACGCTGTTTCCAGTTCCCGGGGGCTGATGACGCCCGCGCTGGAGGGCTCGGCTCAGCGGCGGTGAGCCCGCTACGGCTAAACGGACCGAGCAACAACACTATGGCCCCATGCAAAGGCTTGAGTCGCTGCTAAGCTAATAGGTTAGGTCATTTCGTTTCCGAAATTGATGCTACGAATGACCTTTTAAATCCTTAAACAGTTTTATCATGCGATGAAATTTTTATTTTGCTTTCTTTAAAAGAAAAAAAGCTGAATGCTTACTTCAAATGGTAAACATCTTTTGTTCAAAAATGGAGATTTAGACCAAAGAATTTAAGTCACTCTGGATAAAAGTGTCACTTACGGTTTTCTTTCCTAAATAAGATAAAGGGTTCCGCACAATGCAAACCTTTTAAAAACTCATCTCATCTTTTAAGAAAGACAACTTATTGAATCGTAGACTTGGGTTCTCTTCGTCATAACTTTGCAAGCAATCCACAGAGTCGGACCGCCAAACTAAGACAGCCTTTTTGTTTGGTCTGACCCAAGAACCAGGATATCATAGTTTAGTGTAACTTTTTAAAAGGTATATTTGATTGCACTGATAAATGGATTCAATGGTATATTCATATTGCATGCCTTTCTTATCGTGTTGTTTGGTCACCTCCAATCCATGCAAACGCGCCAACCTAAACTCCTGCCTCACTTTGTTGACAGTGCGCCACTTTCTTGTCATACTCGCACATACACACAACAAAAACTCACCATTTTACATACTCGAAGCATGTTACCCGTTCAAAAGACTACAGTGCTTTTTGGGGAAATATAACAAACGCACCAACATGCTTGAACCAACGGAGGATACTGGTCAGTGTCATTGAGGTAGCTAATGTGGAAGGGGCCGAAACGACCCCAATCCAAATATCAACAGATACGTGGTCCATGCTTGATAAAATCAACCTATATATATATCATCAGCAGCAACATGGCGTCAGTTTGCCTGATATAGTAATAAAATATTAGGTAAAGTTAATTGTTATTTTAAGTTAATAGGTGGTTTTTCCTTAGAAGGTCTTCTAAATAAGCCTAGGCATGGCCCGGCCCCATAAAGAATCGGACACAAACCTGGGTTTGGGCTCGACCCGACACTTAAAACCTGAGCCTAACCCGGCCCAAGCTTGAGCTCAGTTTGATTAAATTTATATATATAATATAATATAACATGATATATAAATATAATTAGTTATAATAAAATATTATAATTATATATAAAAAATTAATAAAATATATATTTAAAAAATTATGGGGCTGAACTGGGTTTAGTCGAGCCCCCTAAGGCTGGTTCGATGCCTTTTTTTTGGGATTGAGCAGGGTTAAGTGCCAGGTACTCGACCCATCGCCCAACCTTACTTTTAAACCATGCCTATTACACACTAATCGGACATCAACCTATATATACCCTTCCTCTTTCTTTTTTTTGTCATTTATTTTCTCAGATCCCTTTTTTCTGATGCAACGACAAGCATAGGCTAGATAGATGCATCTCTACAAGCAAAGCAAGGGAAAAGGTACTCCCCATTAAAAATTACACCTCTATCGAAGCTTAATATAATGAAAATCACGGCTCATGGACCGAGCAAGATTTCTCGACAACATTTGGAATCACCAACCCCACAAATTGGCCCCTTCGTTTTAAATTATTCAAAACCGAGTCATTGCACCGAAAACGATGCACCCGAACACAAAAAACAAAAAAATCGGAATTTTCTCTCGACCATACTCGTGATTTAAACTATTTGCTCGAGTTTTATAGCCTGTACGGAAGCATGTGTTATGGCCCAAACATGGGATTAGTGTGTTCGAGTGCTTGAAAAGACAAAAATACCCTTTACTAAGCATGTTGAAAATGATATTTTATTGACAAGAACAAAATGCAAATAAATAAACGTTTTTTGTTATTACCATTTTGTCTTTCTAACACACCACACCATTTGCTGTATCAAAACTTAAACAGCGTCATGTTTACACCCCCGCGAACACATGCATATGTATCAAAGGCTTATTTTTTAAAAAAATAAATTTATGTTTTATAAATTTCAATTTTTTGGCTTCCAATCTTTTATTTTTATAGGGGCTGGTCAAAAAATGTGTACGAGAGTCGTGAGAGCACTGCCCACAACTACAAATTAACAATTAAGAAAGCAAGATACGTAAACTTGTTAAAGAAATTCGTGAAAGGTTTCAACGATTTGGAGTTTTCAAACCATTTACATACCTACACAGAGAAGGAAGTGGATGGAGATGAAGCATCAGCCCCACGTAATGTAGCATGAACTACGCCACTTATACCGAAATCTTTGGCATATGCTTTGAAAAAGCTCAAGCATCTTGATGACCAACTAAGTATTAAAGAAGTGCTCCTACTGGTTTTCGGTCGTTCTCGTTCTCTCGAGAAGAAGAACTGATGCATCATACCCCAACGGAAGAGATCGACCATAATTAGGCTTTTCGTGGGGCCACTTATAGAATGTCATTTTACAATCGTTAGACCACAAATATTTATTTGTTTTCGAGAAAATGGTAACAACTATTCTTTGATAAATTTTGTTTTTTCTCCAAAAAATATTAAGAAAATTTTGACATCTTTTTTTAATAATTATAAAAGTGCTCAATTATTTAAATTTTAAAATTACGAAGAAATTAAGAGAATTAGATTTTGGTAAATATTTTTTTTCCATTTTTTTTGTTTTATTTGGTTTTCTCGTAAACATCACAACATTTAAAAAAAAAATCTCTTCATATCTGTGTGCGGTTGAATCTGGTAAAAGATGTTTTGTCTTTTTTTTTAAAAAAGATTATCTCACTTACAATGTATTTTACTGTTCTGAATTTAATGAGTGTGACGCGTGTTCAAGTTCTATGTAATTTTTCACCCGATAACCGGACAGCCGGCTGATCTGCCAACGCATCGCAAGTGGCTTCTTATATATTTGTGAGGCAGATTGAAACCACGTGCTGATGCGGATTTGAAAAACGAACTTCTCCGATCCTTTTTTTTAAATGAATGGAAATCGAATCTGTCGCAGATCCATTTGCGTCATTAGTTAATATGGGTGCTATGAGTCACATACTTTTTTTTATTGTTTAGAAATATTTAAAGTTTTATTTCAACTATTAAATACATTTTATTAATTTTTAAATGAACATAATAATATACTTTCACTGATTGATTGAATTGCTTGACCCACCGATTCAATGTCAGTGTACGGTGCCCTACGTCAGAATCAATAATACTGAGTCACATGGTGATGGTTGTGGGAGTTTTACAATGTTTGTTTATTTTACAGTAATAATTTTGATACATTTTATTGTTTATATATATATAACTGCTGTTAAAAACATTAAAGTTATTGAATTAATGCTTATTTCAGCCGAAATTTGTGGCTCCGCTAGTGGTCAGCTATTGCTCTGGATTAGGCAATGGATCTGATCTGCTAGGATGTCGTTCAATCTTCTAGCTTTGGAATACTAGGAAAGGTTAGAGAAGAAATTAACTGGGAGACCGCAGATAATAGCGTGGATATTTTGCTGCATCATATTCAATTGACGGCTTTTAAAAAACAAAAAAGTAAATGAAATAGAGATCTTTAACATATTTGCTAATGTGAGCCTAACAGGACTTTGAGAGACCACATGCTAGAGAAGAAACATATGGATCAATTATATGTGAATGGAAGAATTCTGCTCTGGGGTCAGCCTAGCACCTGGGAGAACAGGGAACAGTATTCTCCCAGAGAACAGTATGCTGCTGACATATATATATATATATATATATATATATATATATATATATATATATATATATATATATATATATATATACACACACAAAAAACAACAACAACAAAAAGAACAATCAACCATTCAATGTGATTCAAGCGATTATAAATATAATTTATTCGAAGCATGTTATCTGTTCAAATGCCATATATGCTTTTAGGGAAATATAACAAACTAACCAAGGATAGTGGTCGGTGTCATTAATACAAGGCTATATCAGCGGATATGCAGTACTGATAGCTAATGGAGAAGGCACCCAAACGACCCCTTTTAAATATAAGCTGCTATGTGGTCCATGCTTAACTAAATCAACCTCTCTCTCTCTCTCTCTCATATATATATATATATATATATATATGTGTGTGTGTGTGTGTGTTAATAAAATCATAGCTAAAGGTAATTGTTATTTTAAGTTAATTGGTGGTTTTTCCGTATTAATATATGAAATGTGTGTGTGTGTGTTAATAAAATCATAGCTAAAGGTAATTGTTAATTTAAGTTAATTGGTGGTTTTTCGGTATTAATATATGAAATGCCTATTGGTATTGAGCCCAGGCATTCGGCTTTCTCCTCCTGTCTTTCCATTTATTTTTTAAGATCCTTTTTTAGCAGATACTTGTGTCCCTGAGTAGATGCGATTATTCACTCTAAAAAACAAGAGAAAAAGGAGGATAAACATGGATAATGTGCTTGATTTTTCGTAACCTCTGTTTGAATTATTCGTCGCAGCAAAAGATGCAAGTAAAAAGAAAATGCAAATTTTTCTCCAAATCATTGTCTTTTTCTCTTAAATGGTCGTTGTCAAGCTGAGCTTTATAAACCATACGAAAGGCAAGTTAGTTATGTATCAGGGCATAAACATGGATAATGTGCTTGAGTAGTTGAGTGGACAAAATGTATCATCCTTCAAACACGGTTTTGAAGATGGTCACTTTCAAGGACAAATGGACTCTTAAATGGTCCAGACTGCTGAGTTTTATAAACCATACGAAAGGCAAGTTAGTTATGTATCAGGGCATAAACATAGATAGTGTGTTTGAGTGGAGAAAATGTATCATCCTTCAAACATGGTTTTGAAGATGGTCACTTTCGAGGACAAAATGGGTTCTTAAATGGTCCAGACTGCTGAGCTTTATAGAACATACAAAAGGCAAGCTAGTTATGTATCAGGACATGGTTTTGAAGATGGTCACTTTCGAGGACAAAATGGGTTCTTAAATGGTCCAGACTGCTGAGCTTTATAGACCATACGAAAGGCAAGCTAGTTATATATGAGGGCATAAACATGGATAGTGTGCTTGAGTGTACAAAAAAAAATCATCCTTCAAACATGGTTTTGAAGATGGTCACTTTGGAGGACAAAATGAGTTCTTAAATGGTCCAGACTGCTGAGCTTTATAGACCATATGAAAGGTAAGCTAGTTATGTATGAGGGCATAAACATGGATAGTGTGCTTGAGTGGACAAAAAAAAGCATCCTTCAAACATGGTTTTGAAGATGGTCACTTTCGAGGACAAAATGAGTTCTTAAATGGTCCAGACTGCTGAGCTTTATAGATCATACGAAATGCAAGCTAGTTATGTATCAGGGCATAAACATGGATAGTGTGCTTGAGTGGACAAAAAAAATCATCCTTCAAACATGGTTTTGAAGATGGTCACTTTCGAGGACAAAATGAGCTCTTAAATGGTCCAGACTGCTGAGCTTTATAGACCATATGAAAGGCAAGCTAGTTATGTATCAGGGCATAAACATGGATAGTGTGCTTGAGTGGACAACATAAAGCTCACGTAAGTTTTCTATCATCTCCCACAAATTCAACTTTCAAGCATTCTGCTTGATTCTCTAAAGGGTTTGATTCAAATGGGGTGCGCAGGTGCAAGATGTTGCGTGAAGCTGCAAGGTATAGATGGGTGCTCAGACGAGCCACCATTGTGGATGGATCTCGAAAGCTGGGCTGGTGGCTGCACAAACAGGGCTCATGGGCATTTTTATTTGATTGTGCAGAGGCAGGAAATCAACTAGCAGCATGTGTTCTAGGCATGGTATGAATTTGTGGTTTTTTTTTTCATATTGCAGGTTTAATCTTTTCATGTGATAATGTTCTTCTATTATCTTCATAGGTTGCAACACACGCCAAAATTGAAACAACAGTTTATAAGCTATCAGCAAATACTGCAATGCATTCATGATTAAGAAAAAGAATAATTACTTTACTAAATATTAGCAGTATATGAAACTATGCATCCCTTTTCTTCTTGTTTCTATATTTGCAGTGTATGTATAATATGTTTTAGGATTCTATATTTTCTATTGGTGGGCCTACAGGTTGAATGCTATGGTAAGGGAAGAAAGGAAAAGGGAAAGTTGCACCTAGTGGCAGCTGCAGAGAAAGGCTGCATGGAAGCCATGTATTTTCTTGGAATTTTGTTCTTATCAGAACAAGGGCCATAAACAGCTGCAGGCATGGAATGGCTGGAGGGAGCTGCTAAAGTTGGAGGTGGTGGAGGTACCGGCCTAGTCAAGAGTAGTAACAAGGTTGTGCAAATGCTAAGAGACCTATGGTTTCCAAAAGAACTCCTGCAGTTGCAGCCTCAACCATGGCACTGTACGGATGCTGAGTGCGGCGCGCTAGTAAAAGGTGAAGCCTTTGCCTTGAGAGGTTGGTGGTGTGAGGAAGACATAGAAAACGACAGACACTTTTGTTCATCTCTATGCAGATCGATGTACGAATTCAATAAATTTGTAAACCAACTATGATCTAATTTTGATGATGGCCTCTTGATTCTTGTCTCTATGCGCATCTGGAACGCTTCCCCACATATGACACCATCAGCATCTGGAGCACCACTTTCTTGTCATACTCGCTGACAGTCTCCGCGTTCCAATGAGGACTCGACAACGAGACTAGATTGCCAAGGGATTTAGATCCGTACGAGATCCGTTGGAATTCGGATTCGGTAAATCCAAAACAGATCCATTTGCTGAGAGAGATTGAGGAAGGGTAGAAGATGCTCGACTAGCCTTTTGGCGTGTTTACTGAAATTATTGGACTGTGAGGTCTCACAATCGATTTAAAGAAAAAACACATGCATGAAGCACTATGAAATTAATTATTTCTCATGAACGATCGTGTTCCCCTGTGTAAGGGTTGTACAAACTTTGCTTTTGTTTTAGGTTACTTCCTTTGTTTATGTTTGGCCTTGGTGAATGCTAGATTGTTCATCTGTGTCGGAGCACCCTCCCAAGGTCCTTTGCAAGTGTATTTTTGGGGTTCTTAGCTTTGGTTGGTCGGCTTGGAACTTTGTAAGCGGCTTCGGCCAACCTATGTAAGTAAAGTTGTTTTGACTTACTTGCGTCTTTCTCGTGATGTACTCTTCTCTTTGAAGTGAATATAAGCATTGCGAGTTTTCTTTATACACACTTTGTGTTTCAAAGTTTTCTAAAACTGCCCAAGTGATTTCCGCTAGCTTGGGTAAGTGAAGGCTTGCGGCCTACTGGCGAGAGTCAGGCCACGCCGCACAGGCTGAGTTGTCGGCCCGTGACAGATCGATTATATCATATTATCATGCTTCTGCTAACTATCGATCAACCGGATTAGCAATGCACCTATATGGACGGGAAAGAGATAAACACAGAAAATTGAAGACTTAAAGGATCATCCAAAAGGAAAAGGAGACTAGAATTTCGGTGCCCTAAATATGGGAGGAGATTATAAATGGAATCCGGCAAATCTCCTTTAGTTTCCATCAGTACACTCAGATAATGCATGCAGTGGATTCTAAATCGTGAACATCTAGTCAGGATACCCAATTTTTGTTTGAATTTTCACGTACTTAGTTATTCCAAAATTGAAGCCATTTAAATTTCTAACGACAAACACTCCAGGAATCAAACACCGGACTTCTTTTAGCTCCACATATAAAGTCATTGCCTGTTGCCGCCAACTAATTTAAAATGCTTCCCCGCTCTATCCGCGAGAGCATATCGGCGGATCGATTCATCTCGAAATCGCAAACTTATCAAAATCTTCAATATTTACGATATTTTGAAAATTGTACGATATTTTGGAAGTTTCATTTGTTTTGTTTTTTTAAAATACATGGAAGCACAAAGTAAGCGATGCCTTGCAAACGAAAGGTGTTTTTTATCTTTGTTGATATCAAGATAAACACCTTTAAGTTAAAAAGAAAATCTCAATATTTTATTGGCTTCTAAAATCTCGCAGTGAAAACCAAAGATTAACTTTCGAAACCGTCTACATTTGTTACCGTACACACAAAGAAAGAGAGAGAGTTGGCACTTACACAATTTTTTTTGCAGAAAATATAAAAAATTGAAAATGAAATTTTGAAATGGTTATGGCAATCCCAAAGTTTAAAATGGTAAGTCCACTCTCCCTCCAAAGAAGCTACGACAGGGCGAAGGAAGGAAGAGAAGAGTAAATGGTAATCTTTCCTCCCATGTTTCTTCTAACTTCAGTTTCTTCATTTAAGAAAGCCCTTTAAGTTATGACTTCAATTGAAAAAGATGAAGATTAGTGTTTCTTTCACTGGTGCATTCGCCACTTCATCTTCCACGCTTACCAATACAGTTTCTGTCGTCGTGGATCTTGCCGATAAAGATTCAGGCGGTGATACTTAAATCGTTTTATTTGTTGGTCCTTCGTTTCTTGTTCAATTCGTGCGATCATACGGTCGTAATTTTGGAAGCTATCTCACGAATATGTTTGTTTTGATCATGGTGAATCTCCGTGTTCTCTTTCTCTTTAATTTCTTTTTCTCTTCTTTTTTTTCTCTTTGTCCCCTTTTGCAACAAGATTTACAACGTCTTTGGTTCTTGTTATGCAGGATCAGAATCAAAGGAATGAATGCGGAGAAGTTAAAGAGGACGTAAGTAATTGTGCCTCAATCCATCATTCAGTTTCTAATCGCATGAAAGAAGCTTCGAATTTGATTCTTCGATGCAAACTTGAAAGAATAACAAATTATAACCTCTCTTTTTCTCGCATACAAATTAAATGCAGGAACACCCTCCTGCTTGGTTATTGTTTCTTCGAGATGATTGATGATTACAAGGAAAAAATTTCTTCCATGTTCTTTCATGACCATTCTTTTTATTTGATTTTACTTAAGTTACAAAACATGTTCTATTAGTAATTTAATTTGCTCCGCTTTTTCCTTTTGTTCTTTTATTTTTCAGCCAAGACTCTAAAATTCTTATTCACTTTAGTTTTCTTTTCCTACACTTGTCGTTATTTCATGTTTAGCATTTGACAAGCACATGAACTCATGTTTTTTTTTTTCTGTTATTTAATGCAAAGTATCATGTAACAAAATATTTTACATAAAATCATCAACAGAATTGATAAGATTTAATCTGGCAATAATCGCTCGCGCCCTTCATTTTTTGGTTTTTGTGATATTTTGTCTGCTTCTTTTCGCGTTTAGGAGGTGAATTCAAGAAAGCGGGCGCACAAACCAAATTGGCTTGAGGAGTTACTGAACGTCAAGTTCTTCAAGTCATGTGCAGCCCATCAAGAGCTACGAAAGAACGAGACCAACATGTTCTGCACGGAATGTGTTAGAAGAATTTGCCACCACTGCCTTCCTCGCCACACTCTTCACGACACTTTACAGGTCCGGAAGTATGTGTATCAGGACGTGGTCCGTCTTCGCGACATTCAGAAGCACTTAGATTGTTCTCAAGTTCAGGTAACCAGAAAAACTTTCACCGATCAACTGTAATTTTATCATTTTCTATTCGATTCTCCAAATGCACCTCTTAATACAATACGAAACGCCATTTAATTCTTACCAGATATATATGCATAACCGAAAGATGGTTTTCATAAAGTGGCATTGACAAGATCATGCATGATTCTAATCTTAAATTAAGTGACTATTAATTGCTTCTCAATTATTAATGAACATGCGTCTTTTTCTTTGGTATTGTGTTCTGTTGCAGTCTTACTCTATAAACAGTTCTAAAGCAGTGTTCTTGAACCCACGGCCTCAGACAAAACCCCCCAAACCACTCGGAAGTGAATGCGTGACGTGCGGCAGAAGCTTGCAGGCGCCATACCGTTACTGCTCCATTGCATGCAAGGTACTTATATGTATTATATTACATCAAAAAAATACAGCCAATATATATACAGAGGGAGAGAAATTGAAGTGTATATATAAACCTAGTTTGATTTTTTTTTTTTTTTCTAGGTTTCAAGCTCCACACCTTCTCCTCCACCGGAAAAGGAGGAACCAGATGTCAAATGTGAAGAAGTTACAAGAAGCGAGGTTGATGTGAGGGTGAGTGAAGAAGTTACAAGGAGCGAGGTTGATGCGAAGCCGAGTGAAGAAGTAGCAACAAACGATGTCAATGTGAGGGTGGTGAGGAAATCACGAAGAAAGGGCTTCCCTTGTAGATCACCTCTCAGGTAGCTTGGGGTATCAAAGAATGCGGGCTAATAATATCTTCATTTTATTGGAAAATTATGTCTCACAATGTCATGCGGTACAAAGTACTTTTCTTTTTTCTCTTTTTAGGTTGAAGCTTGGTGATGCGTGAATATCAGTTTTGGCCCTATATATGAAGACTGTAAGCTCACCTGTGAGCAGATAGATATCTTTTTTATATGCATATATAAAGGTTGCCTTTTCACCTCCTCCTTCGTCCTTCCCTCCTCCTTTTCTAAATTTATTATTTTATAAGTATCTATAAGGAAAAAATGAAGGCTGAATCGAGCGGCGAATTGGACTGGTTTTCTGATTATTCCGGGCGATCATGACAACATTGTCCAGGAACGAAGAGGACGACGGCTTGCCGTCCAAGCGTCGTTGTCCATTTTCAATGCATGCTATGTTTATTTCAGGCGCGGAGGCAAGATGTACTCCTTGTGTGGGCAATTGCCCTCCCAGACAAAAAAAAGGAAACATCTTATTTTTATATTGATATTTTCAAACAATTTGCCTCATTTATACATTAATGCCACTTAAAAATTTAACATTTTATACCTAATACCCTTTAGCTAGAATTTTCCGATTCTGCTCTTGGTTTAATCAGATATATATATATATATATATATATATATATATATATATATATATATATATATATATATATATTAAAGAAATCCAGATCTGATTACTATTGAATTTTCTGATTCTGCTTTTGGTTTAGTCAGGTATATATATATATTCCAGATCTGATTACTATTTGTGTTCAGAGAATTGAATCAGAGTTTGAGCATGTTATTCAATTGTGGTTTGATAAGGATCCAACCTTATTATGTTTCTAAATTATAGAGTCCAAACATGAGTTTAAATCAAATTCGCTAAATCTTGGATCCTACCTCATGAATCTGAACCATTTACTTGGATCGCTATTGAGCTTTCTGTAGTAGACTTAGATAAATGAGGTCCAGCGAGTAGCCGAGCTAGAAATTTCTGGCTAAAGGGCAGACCCTCCAAAAAATCAGTGTCTCCCAGCCTCGAGGGGCAGACGCTCTGGTTATAGCAAGCACCGACTTGACCGGATGTGACGATACTTGCATCCCGCTCAAATCCAAAACCTTTAATTATTTCGATGAGGCTGTGCAAGTATCATCAAATCCAGCAAAGAATTGTGGAATTAAATATGAACTTTAATTTAAAAGTTCCGCAATTCCAACCTCATAAAAAAAATATACAATCAAATCCATGTTTAAATGTGATTTCCAATCCAATTTGGGTTCGGATCCATCGAAGTTAGACTTGAGGATACTAGGTCCAACATGAGTATGGGGGAAAAAGTATTGGTTGGTTCTACAGTCCTTAATTAGTCATTAATTTAAAAGAGTTAGCATGGTGATGGATGGAAAGATGAAATGTGTCCCTCACTGCGTGTGTATATATATATATATATATATATATATATATATAGTGTGTTCACCTTGCAAAGTCACCCACGGGACGATCCAACCCAATCTGTAAAATGTTGGGGCTATTATTCGGCAAAAGGGATGATCAATATGTAAATATCGAAAACGATGGGCGAGATAAAAGGCGGGTGGGGTTTGCTGATGGTTAGAAGCTCCTTTCCCTCCCTTTTTGTTTTTGGAATCAAGAACCATCCGATCGCTCTGTGGAAGGCTCTCCCTCCTTTGATCGGAGCACCTGAGGTTTCTCTCTTCTCTTGCCTCTCTCCCTCTCTCTCAATGCATGTCTTTCTCAATGCATGACTCACGGACCATTGAATGGACGGTTGCTTCTGGCGTTTGGGCATCGCCAGCGAACGACGGGTAAAACCATTTAACGGGCTTCGTGGTTCGCGGGCTCCTCATCAAGTCTTCTCTCAAGATTTTGGCAATCGGCATCCCACGGCGAGGTCAATTATTGGGTTCGATTCAGTGTCTTGATTCAACCATGTTCTTTTGTCTGATTCTTCAGATTTATAATCTTTCTTTCCAGATGCTCTTATAGTGTGATCGTCGGACGAGAAATACTTCGAATTCAAATCAGAAGTGATTAATTGCAAGGATGGATCGAAGGGCATCGCTAGGGCTAGGTTGAACGATGGATTCTGCGATTGCGCGGATGGGAGGGAACGGACGAACCTGGTTTGATGAGCTTGCGATCGAAGTTTGATGCTTTCTTTTGCGATCAGTAACTCCTGATTTTATCAGTTCTGTGAGCGCCATTTTTATCCCCCATTTTTTATCTCGGGAATAATGCAACGTCTGTCGATTGATGATACGGAAAAAGCATATTCACGCACTAATTGTTTCTCTTGTGTAGGAACGCCTGCATGTTATGAGGGACGATTCTTCTGCAGAAACTCCGGCCAGATGCCGCTCGCATTATTTTCTTCTCGTGTGAATTGATGACATTTGTGGTTAGGATTTTTGAGGCGATGATGCAGATCGTCACCGAACCGCCGGCAGTGAGTGATTCTCTCTTCTCAGTTCTCTAATTGTCCAATTTCTTTTTCTTATTTTGATTTAGGTATTGATTCTATTGAATGCACTGTTTGTTTTGCATTTAGGGATTTAGGTTTTGGGGACCCGGTGGAGCATACGAAGAAACGGGCGCCTCTCACAGTCTCACTAACCTCACCAATCAGGTTCCGTTGATATTTGATCGTCCGTCTCCATTCTCTCTTGCTTGAGTTGTTTGCGCCTTTCTGGTAATTAGTGGATGGTTTCTGCACTTCTGCTTCTTTGTTGTCTTCGGAAGACTGGAATGGTGAATGAGGGTCGGCTTGGGGAATTGTCAATTGCTTCTTGTGGTCTCTGGACCATGCGATTAATTCTGCCATGTATGCTGTTTAGATAAAATATGTGATAGCCGTTGAATATTTGGAACTCCAATTTGTTTATTGAAGTCGTGGTATTTCAATCCAATAATAAAACGGAAGAGCATGCACTATCTAGAATGAACACGTCTAAACAAATTCCTCTACTTTTTCAAGAAGGAGATGATCTGTTTATGATTGACCCCTTTACTAATTTATTGTGACAGTTACTAATCTTCCTTCTTCTTCCTGTTCTTTAAAGTCATCTGCCAAACTCGTCGACTTTTTCAAGCTGTGGACATTTTTTCTTATATATATAGATACATATACAGGATCTTTTGGACATTGTAGGTTCTTTATTTTTTTTAAAGCATTTTCGGAAACGTTCTCATTTGTTACTAAATAAATTACATAAATGGCATTTATAGCGTTTAATTATAGAGCATATCAAGAACAAGAATGAAAATTGAACTTCAACAGTTAGCTTGCATGTTTAAGTCCATTCTAGGCTTGCCATTGTGGAACCACATGATTATTATGTTCCCAAAATTAACCAAGTATGCTGTGTTTTCAGGTTGTGTGAAGGTGGGGAGCTTCTGGACTGCGTCCTATCAAGGTCTGTGCTTATCTTGTATCTTGAGCTTATCCTAATACCGCTAATGTGCTATGGCTCTTTGGAGGGGGAGATATGCTGAAGTAGATGCAAAGGCTACCATTGTTCAAATTTAAAGTGCTGTAGCTTTTTGCCACCTTCAAGCCTTCATGGTGTTGTGGACCATGACTTGAACCCAGAGGTTTGAACCTTTCCTCATAGTATTGCCTCTTAATTATGGATTTGATTATCATCTGCATGTTTCTTAAATTGATGATATTTTAGTTTTCAAATTCAAAAATCCGTTTTTTTTTTTCTTCATTTATGTAAATGGACGAACCTTCACATGCTAACACTAATTTTTCCTTAAAGAATTTTCTATTCACTACTGGAGATGAAGATGCACCGATGAAGATAATTGATTTTGGGCTTTCCGATTTCACTAGACCAGGTAATACTTGCTTTAACTCTCTCTCTCTCTCTCTCTTTCTTTCTTTCTCTCTCTACTACTCCTTGTCCTCCTCAAGTCACCTTTTTTCGTTGGAGAGTGTGCTGATAAGAACTTAAATCTGTCCAAAATTATGGACTGGGTGATGAAAGATTGAATGATATTGTGGGCAGTGCATATTATGTTTCTCTGGAAGTCTTCCATAGATCGTATAGCATGGAGGCTGATATTTGGAGTATTGGTGTTATAACATACATTCTGTTGTGTGGCAGTGTAGAACCTTCTGGACATGGACAGAGACTGGTGGGGTCTATAGATGCACAATTGAAAATTTTCTTCAGTGTAAATTTTGTGGCTTGATTAGGCCAATTTTGCAGTTCTTTTACCTCTATTTCATTGACTTTTTAAACAACTCCAGGCATTATTGTCTATTATATGCAATATCGAAAAAAGGACTTTGTTTTCTCTATGCAACAAAACCTTTGATGGTGATTGTTTCTGTTTTAAGCTAGATACATCCGCAAACTTTTGTTCAGATGGGCCATGACATTGAAACAGATTTTGCTCTCTGATATTGTTCAAGCACATGTATTCTTGTAATATTTTTCTGTTGTACTTTATTCTTATTTGACACATACATCATGTGTTGTTTGCTTCATGGTGCTGGATATGCCACCAGAATATATCCATATGTGGGTTTCTGAATCCGTACTTTTCTCTGGGGAAGCAATAAGGGTTTTATGAAACCTAGTTTTGCTTTCAGGTGTAAGGCTGATGTTTTTCATTATGGAGTTCCACGAGGATCCAACAGATATCAGGGACTGTTTGGTTGCTTTTCTCAAAAAGAAACTTGTATTGACACTCAACTTGTTGGAGAAGAATTGCTTCCTCAATCTGAAGCTGATAAAATTGTTGGTACGCTTCAAGAATTAAGGGTACCCACCTTCCGTCTTTGTTTTTCTTAACATTGTGAATTTTTTGGTGTGACTTAGGCTTTATGATAATCATTTGAACAAAGTTATTGTTTGCAATCAGTTGCTTTTCTTGCCTGTACTATCTTGCTACAAATTTTTTCTGATTTTAGATACCTTGCATGAGTCCCCCGAGTTTCATAAGAGGTCATTCTAACATGCTGTTGACCCCATTCACTTGATGGCAGCTGGACAGCTTTGGTGGGTGGGGGATGCTAGCAATATAATCTTACACACACACACATACACATGGGAAAAGCGTTTGTTGAGGGTGGATGAAAAAATCAGGTGAACTTTACATGCACACACACACACAGAGGAATCATTTCTGCTTTCTATATTTTGTTTTTTTCACTTATGCAATCTCCCTTAGATTTTTGTATACTGATATCATTGATGCCTTCTTGATTTTTTTTTTAAATAATCTAGTTCAGTGTTTTATCGGTAGAATATGATTATTATGACCATTAACCACCACACAACCATCTTAACCAAAGGGGAAATCTACTAGGTATAAGGCTGGCCCAGGTAGTGTATTAAACTTATTCCATCGTTTGGATTTCCTCAATACCTATAGGTGCAGAGAAGGCTGAAATCTTTATTGATTGGGGATTGTTTTAGAAAAGGATGTGTATATTGTATGTACAGTAGTTTATCTCCAATTATTTTTGATTTAGTGTTGTCCAAAAATTGATATCAATATTTATTGCAAAGATGAAGACCTAATGTTAGAACTTTGACTTTGATATCCCCATCAAAAGGTTTTGGATTCAAGATTTCATATCAAATAAATGTGTATACTTGAAAGGTTGAAATCTTTATTTTTTGGACAAAGATATATTTTCACTAAAATATCCATCCAGCTTGTTTTTTGGGATGTTTGGTTGCCATCCACATTATCTTGAGGGATGGATTATGGATCTACAATAACACCTAATTTAAATCCAACATTTAAGCTGGATCAGGTCAGACCTCTGATCCATACTCTAGATCGATAGTCGAAATCCAACACTTAGAACATATCAAATTAATATCATACGTCAAAATCCAACATTTTTACCAAATAAGATTAGACCTCTCATCTATACTAGAGATACATAAGTCAAATTCAACATTGAACTCGGATAAGATTAAACCCCTGATTCAAATGCTTGCTTCAAAGTTTAAATCCAACATCTAAACCAGATCAAATTAGAGTTTTGATATATATCTCATCTTCAATATCAAAATCCAACATTTTATATAGATCATATTAACGTGTGATCCTCAGTACCAAAAACGCAAATTCAACAAATAAACCAGATCAGATCAGACCTCTGATCTAAACCCCATATCTCAAAGCGAAATTAACACCAAATTCAGGTCAGATCAGACCTCTTCTCCAACCCATTTGCAGGATCATCGCTTTGATTTTGTTTTCTCATCAAATAAATGTTGGGTGTAGGATCGCCAGTCCGAGAGGTTTATTGGAGTAAGTTTTAGAAATGGGTGTGTATATTATGTCTCATTTTTTTTATTTGCAACTATTTGTTATGTAATGTTATCGAAAAGGTTATTGTCAATATTTGCATAAAGAATTATGACATGTTAGAAATTTTACTTTGATATGCCCTTCAAAAGATTTTTTATTGAAAATTTGATTGTTAATAAATTTATAAGTGCAAAATTGAAATCTTTATCTTTTGGGAAGAGTCCATCAAACTTGTTTATTTAGATGTTTGAAAGCCAGCCCACTTTATGTCAAGGGGTGTATTATGGGTCTAAATTTTATCGTAGATTTGAATCCAACATTTAAACTTGATTAGGTGAGACTTCTGATCAATACCCTAGATCGAAAGTTGAAAATCCAACACCTAAAACTGATCAGATTAAACCTCTGATCCTAGCCCTTTGTCCTAATTCCAAATCCAACATGTATGCCCGATCAGATTAGACCTCTGATCTCTACATAAGATACGAAAATCAAATTCAACATTAAAACCAGATCAGATTAGACCCTTGATCTAAATGCAAGGTTCAAAGTTCAAATCCAACATCTAAACTGGATTAGATTAGACCTCTGATCTTGATCCCATGTTTAAAATCGAAATCCAAAATTTAAAACGAATTAGATTGGGCCCATGATCCATATCTCAAGTCTAAAACACAAATTCAACAATTAAACCCGATCAGGTGAGACCTTTGATCTAAATTGTGGATCTCAAATCGGAATTCAACACCAAAAGAGGGTCAGATCAGACCTCTGATCCTATCCACTTGAAAGATCATGGCTATGATATTTTCTTCTTGTCAAATAAATGTTGGGTGTAGGATGGTCAGTTCAGTAAATTGGTTAGGGACGGTTTTAGAAAAGAATATGCATATTATATGTACAAGTTATTATCTCCAACTATTTGTGATTTAGTGTTTTCGAAAAGATTAATATCAATATTTGCAGAAAATGTTAAGACCTAATGTTAGAAATTTGACTTTGATATCCCCATCAAAAGATTTTGTATTGAAGATTTCATATCTGATCAATGTATACATGAAAATTTGAAGTCTGAACAAAGATATATTTTCACTACAATATCAATCGAACTTGTTTTTTGGGGTGTTTGGTAGGCTGCCTACATTATGTCGAGGGATGGATTATGGATCTAGATTAACCTTAAATTTAGATCCAACATTTAAGTCGGATCAGATCAGACCTTTGATGCAGACCCTCGATTAGAAGTCCAAATACAACACCTATACTAATCGTATTTGGCCTCTGATCCGAACTTTATATCATAAGTTGAAATCCAACATTTATACTGGATCAGATTAGACCTCTGATCTATGCAAGAGATACATAAGTCAAATTCAACATCAAAACCAGATCAAATTAGACCAATCGGGATGCTATCTGAGCCCATGGTTGTGGCTGCATTTGTGATATCCGTGGTTTGCAAATACATAGGGGACATCTCCCCTCATTATGGAGCTACTGATCGCTATTTGAAACTTTTTTTTTTTTTGGTGTGGTGTACCATGTGATATGATGGCTGGAAATGGTAGGGATTAGCCATTGGATGTTTGAAGGAAAATAGACAACCATGGTGTGCTGTAATTTGATGAAAATTTTGCAAGTGGTGATTCCATGCACTTATTTTCGGCATTTTAGTTGATTTGTGACTCATGTACAACATTTATGGTGCATCTAATGTTCACTTGGTGACCTTAGGTCTCTGCTGCAATTTCTCTTTGAATGTTAAATTGCTACTCTGTGTCCTTACTTGTGATTATATAATGAAAGGCTTATACTGCAAGTGATTTGAGCAAGTTGTGGATGATGATGCACTTCCTTTGCGCAGGTGTGCATGATTGAGGTTTACTTAGTTTTCTATTACTGTTTTAGCTCCAGCTTTTTGCCTGCTCCAAATAGAGGACAATGATAGCACAACTAGCTGCAGCCTTATTGCAGCTTTCTTCTGCAGATATGTATGTCTTTGTAATACATGTCATATTCCTGTATCTGTATTCTGTCGTGCTTGTCAATCTTGTTATATGTACACATGCAATTGTAGGACTTCTATTCTCTTGCCAGTGCTTTCTTGAGGAGAGCTACCCACTAACGCGCCTTCCACCTCATTATTCAACTGCCAAACCTGAGCTTATGGTTCCATTTCATTTGGTTGGTTTTTATCATGCTCTTTTAGGCTCTTCACTTCTGTCAGCACAGAGCATTGCATATGATTTTTCTGCTTATGTATCTTAGTTGGAAAGTTTATGTTACTTTGAGGGAATTCACTTTAAGTTGTCAGGCCATTGTAGCAAAGTTGTCAACTAACTTTAGGCTAGATAAATTACATAATAACTATCAAACTTTAGTAGTCACTCTGAAGTGGCTCTTAGATTAGGCTGCATTTTTTGCAATCTGCACAACATCATGTAGATCTGCTGCACTTAAGATTCTAAGTGCATGTATATTGCCTTTAGGATATCTGGCTAGCAATAACCTGATTTCATTAGCTTGTTAGTTTATCCGACACTTCTTACGGATTTGTTGGAGCATGTCTTTCACCATGTTTAACTCCTATGTAATTTCACCTGGTAACGGCCAGCCGGCTGCGGGCAGGAGGTGAAGAATAATGGAAGAAGAAGAACCGGCCCACATCTGCCAGCGCCTTGCATGTGGCTTCTTATGTATTTGTGACGCACATCGAAACCCCATGCTGATCCGGATTTGTAAACCGAAGTTCTCCGATATGCATAAAGTTGGGGTCATCGAATCTGTCGCAGACCCGTTGGTTCATCAGTTAATGTGGGTACTAGAGTCATATATATATTTTTATTGTTTTAAAATATTTGAAAATTTTATTTTAACTATTAAATATAATATAATTTTACGGATTCACTGAATTGCTGACCCAGCCTATTCAGTCTTAGTGTACGGTCGATCCATATGCCCCACGTCACGACGTGGCACCCGCGCTGGCGTGGTGGCGACGGATTCAATCTGCTTGGGTTCAATTCAATCTTCGAGCTTTACAAAACTGAGAAAGGTTAGAGAGAATATATTTGCGTGGATTTCTTTGCTGCATCATACACTAAGTGCCCGTTTGATGGTTTGGAATTTTAGATCAATAAAGACAATTTCAAATCACAATTGGAATGGAATCAATGTGTGAGGTTTCTGCTTCTTAATTCTGCAAACAAAATACCTTGTTCGTTTAATAATTTTCAATTTCTTAAAAATTGAGCATTTAAGTTCAAAAATTCCATGATTCTGGTTATTATATTAAACGGCCCATAAATTGCCAACCACACATGTGGTAGCGTTTGGATAACATCCTAAAAAAAAATGGTTTTTGTAAAAGATCAGGTTTTGATAAAAAATAGTTGGTGTGTCAGTTTTAATCCTTATTCTGACTTTGCGATTAGAAATTGTTATTTCGTTAATCTTAAAGGAATGGATTATGGAATGGAAGCGTTTGACATAAACCGGATGTGACGTTGATTCTTTGATATCTTAAGCAACGATACCTTGGCATATTCATAATGTATACCATCTGGCTCCGTCTATCATTGGCTGTTCATTGCGTATCAAACGCCTCCCCTTTTAAAGCCACAGGTGGCCGTACTTATCATCTTCATCACATTTGTCTCTTGGTTTTATCTTTCAAATATTGAACACGGAGAAAAATTGAAGCAATCCTTCCCCTTCATGGACCATATGATATGATATATAATATTAGTTATTACCGTGACGACAATTGCCCTCTCAATTGAACAATTGGAAAAAAAGATAGTTACAGCAGAAAAATGGAGGGCAAATTAGTCGACGGATGCCCTATGCTCGATTCAATCGGCGTTGAAAAAATAGGTCTGGGCCGGTCCCATAATGTATCGGGCCGAGCCGGTTCGACGAACCCGATTCGGTTTGAACTAAATCTATAACTATCTTTTTTAGAAAAAACAAAAAGCAAAAGATATAAATTCTAAAATAGATTTTCGAATCCTATTTCCAGGGAAAGTAAATCTTTGGCGCCAATTTTGTGATTTCTTGGAGACCGAGTCTGCGACTGCGAGTGAGACGATACCTTACCATATTGAACCGATTTTGGTCATGTAGTGAATCTACTGACCCGATCCGAGTCGGTATGCACAAGTCATGGCGAATTGTGATTAGCGTTTGATTTGGAGAATTGGACATGACTCAAGCTGGCTTTGCCCTTGCGGAGTCTGAACATGGGAAGATCTGATCCTCTTGTTATTCTTCGAAACGTTGGGAGTGTGCTGATTTCAGTTATCATTGTTTCAAATCCGAGGGATTTGAGATCCACTAGGAATCAAACGCAGACATGAATATGATTTTGTTTCCTTTTCATGTTTCAGTATCAAAAAAAGAAAAAAAATCATGAAATTGAATTTCATGTAAAATAAAATCTCATGGGCGGCCTAATTACAGAAGATAGTTTCTCATTTTAGGAAAAACTATAACTTTTGTTTGGCACTGCAGGAAATCGATTGATATTTAAAAGCCTGGTGGATGCTGGATGTTATCCGATGTACAGTTTTGCAATCGCGTCCCTGTCGCACTCTCTCTCTCTATTTGCGACGTTACCACCACCTCCGAAGCTTAACAAACCGCTGCCACCTTGTTCGAAAGCTTTTTCGCTTTTCTCATGTAAATGACTTTCGTTTTCGCGTGTAAATGGCCCGACCATCCGATATGATTTGATAGAACAAACCATTCTCTTGGCTTGAAGTCATCCTATGCATCTCTTTTCTCCATCCAATCTCTTCCATAACCAAGCTCTTGTTGTGCCATAACATTTTGTCCGGCAAATTACGAAAAAAGCTCCAAGAACGTTTCCTAAAATAAATTGAAAGTGGAGATCATTTTGAAAATCAAACGTTTTTGCAGTAGTTTCATGATTGTGCATGGAAAGCTGAGCAAATTCATAAAATACTTTTTAAGGTGTTTCATCAATATATAATATTTTAATTGTTAGTTAATGGGATTAAGGGGCTCAAAATACATACATATATATATATATATATATATATATATATATATATTAGTGCCAAAGTACGTGCAGTGGTGAAAAAAGTGAAAGCAAAAGAACAAACCATGCAAAGAAAGGAAATTCGGACAAGAAAGGACTCGTCTATGAGGGAAATGACATCGGGTCAGGTGGCTAGCTTAGGCTCTGTGGAAAGAAAGCATAAACTGGTTATATGCGCCACCTTTGTACACATTTTTTACCAACATGCTTAGTAAAGGGTATTTTTGTCTTTTCAAACACACTAATCCCATGCTTGGGCCATAACACACGCTTCCGTACAAGCTACAGAACTCAAGCAAATAGGCTAAATGATGAGTATGGTCGAGAGAAAATTTCGATTTTTTTTTTGTTTTCGCGTGCATCCTTTTTAGTGCAATGACTCGGTTTTGAATAATTTAAAACGAAGGGGCCAATTTGTGGGGTTGGTGATTCCAAATGAAAAGGAGCAAGGATATATATGGGTTGATGTCCGCTAGTGTATAAGGTTGGACACCCGGTATCCAACCCGATTCGATCCAAAAAAAGACATATAGTCGGTTCGACTAAGCTCAATTCGGCTTCATAATTTTTTAATATATATATATATTTTTATTTTACAATAGTTTATTATAATTATATATTATATATATATATATATTAATTTAATCTGACCATGCTCGAGCTCAGGCTTGGCTTAGGCTTAGGTTTTAGGTGTCAGGTCGAGCTTGAGTCCGGGTTTTGGGTGTCTAGCCAGCCCAATTCCATACCGGGCCGGGATGTCCAAACTTATTTAGAAGGTCTTTTTAAGGAGAAACCACCAATTAACTTAAAATGACAATCACCTTTAGCTATTATTTTATAGGCAAACTGACGGCATGTTTCTGCTCATATATATTAGATTGATTTTATTAAGCACGGACCACGTACATGCTGATATTTGGATTGGGGTCGTTTCGGCCCCTTCTAATCGCCTACCAGTATGGCATCTATTGCATCTCAATGACACCGACCACTATCCTCCGTTAGTTAAAATGAACATACCTTACAAAAAAAAAGCGTCTTTGAACGGGTAACATGCTTCGAGTATGTCATATTTTATTCCTTGAATTAGATATAAAATGGCGAGTTTTTGTTGTGTGCATGTGCGAGTATGACAAGAAAGTGGTGCATGGTCGACTAAGTGAGGCAGAGGTTTAGCTTACCGTGTTTGCATGGATTGGAGGTGACCAAACAACACGTATGAATATACCATTGAGTCCATTTATCAATGCAATCAAACATACCTTAACAAAAAGTTACACTAAACTATGATATCCTGGTTCTTGCGTCAGACTAAACAAAAAGGGCTCGAATTCCCCCTTTTCCAGTCTTAGATTGCTTGCAAAGTTATGACGAAGAGAACCCAAGTCTACGATTCATCAATAAGTTGCCTTTCTTAAAAGATGAGTTCTTATCTTATTTCGGAAAGAAAACCGTGAAAGTGACACTTTTATCCTCAATGACTTAAATTCTTTGGTTTAATTCTCCATTTCTGAGCAAAAGGAAACGCGCCAGAACTACAAGAATATAAAATCCTAGATACAAATTAAGAAACGGCTAGAAATTTGTTCAAAACGTTATATCATGGAACTTGCGCAAACGACATGAAGGATATTCCGTCTTGAACATTATATAGCCTTTCAAAAAGTTATAAAAAAAACTACAACACGTTCCCATATATTATCTGTTTTAAATTTAATTATCATTTTTTCCTGCCACATCCATGAAGATGAGATCAACCGGGAGTCTTCGGCCCTGAATCGATACTGCAGGTATCGACGAGCAGAAAGGACCCGAATCCTCTTGATGGAGAGACTACTCACCAGGCTGCACTTAGAATCTCTACAGGGTTTTCTATGGTGCTACAGACCGCATACGGTTCCGGGGTCCACATGATCAAAAGAGAGTGAGAGAGAGAGAGAGAGGGAGAGAGAACTAACCGGCCGTCCGGCAGGATGGTGAAACCTTTCGAGAAGCCTCTGAAGCCGTTAGAGACGCCTTTCTTGGCCCCGTACCGCTGACGCCCGTCTAATCCCNAACATATCAAATTGCCGAACGAAGAATTAAATCACGGCCTTTTGAAAAGATTTGCCAAATGGCTTGGGAACACCCGGAATCCGATTGCAAACTGTCGTTAACAGAATGCATTTTTTACTTTTTTAACTCTTTCAAGACAGAACTCTTACTAAGTGAGAAAGAGCAATGAGCAAACTTTCTTTAAAGACAAAGTAACGCAAGATTTCCCTCTTGGAATCAAGTTCCAACCTACAAAATCATGCAAATGTCATTATTCAGGAGCCCTTTACCTTTTTTTTTCCTAAACTTCTAAAATTGAACAGGTGAAGAAGCCCTACTTCCCTTGATGCTTGGGATGCAAGGCTGCTTTGGGACTTCAGAATTTACAGTTACTTCCTTCAATTTGACAGTAACATGTGTTGTTTGCAATTTAAATAAGCAATGCCCGCATAAATAAAACTCACGACGAAGCTTCCACCTCCACAGTCGAACCAACCACACTATATAACCCTCAAGGCATTCAAGTGGGTAATTAAGGAAAATATTGTGTCAAAATAAGCATATGTTATTTATGGGGTTAAAGAAAACAATAAAAGGATGGGAATACGGCATCTGGACCCTTACATCGAAAAATTTACGATTTTCAATACAAATTATTAAATACCTATTTCTTAAGTTTATAACAGGTCGCAGCTTGCTTAAATGGGATTAATTCTTTCCTTAAGCAACTTCTTTGGCAAAACTTCACATGATTTTGTAGGTCGGAATTTGATTCCATGGGGAAATTCCTGCGTTCCGTTGTCTTTAAAGAAAGTTCTCTTCATCATCCTGCCGGACGGCCGGTTAGTTCTCTCTCTCTTTCCCTCTGACTCTCTTTTGATCATGCTGTAGCACCATAGAAACCCTGTAGAGATTCTAGGTGCAGCCTGGTGAGTAGGCTCTCCATCAAGAGGATTCGGGTCCTTTCTGCTCGTCGATACCTGTAGTATCGATTCAGGGCCGAAGACTCCCGGTTGATCTCATCTTCATGGATGTGGCAGGAAAAAATGATAATTAAATCTTTTGGGGCAACCCCTTTTCAGCCTCTTGATTATTGTCCCTATGAAGCGCTTTTCAATTTTCACCAAAGTTACAAAGTGGCCAAGCCTAGAAGACCCAGACAAGCAGCTTTTGTGACATCTGCCCATTCAAAGCAACAGATGTATAATCTACAAGGACATTCAAAACAAAAATGTTCAATTTATAAAAGCGTGAAAAACAGGTCATCATGTGGAATTTGAACCTAATATCTACAAGCTCCGTTTGTCTTCAACGCATTGCAACCTTCATGAATCCAGCTTGTCTTCAAAGAAATTTGTGCAATCTTGCTACAAATATCTAATTCCCCTGAGAGAACAGCAAAATTTGAGAAGATGACAGAAAAAAATAAACCTAAGAAAGCCTGCTTGAACAGAGAGCTATTGTACTGTTGCAAAAAACAACCAAAGATGCAGATCACAAAACATGAACACAATGTTGTTGGCCATGAAAAGATTAACTATATGAAACCCATGAAAGATAGCAGAACAAAAGATTGAACACGTTCTTCCATGGACTTATATCGTATTGAAAACCACAGGAGATAACAAAACAAAATATTGAAGGTGGCTTTCTTTTTAATCTTTTGTTTTGTTGTCTTTTATGGTTTTCATGGCTAAAACGTAAAAAACTAACAGTCAAACAAGACTACCTAACCAGTAACTTGGACTCACACAATTGCACCAACTCTTCTGAATTTACTTTTCCAAGTTTTTACCATGTTGACAATCACATCAACTGCTCTGAATTCTGAATTCATTGCCAAAGTTTCACTACGCTAAAGTTAAACTCGTGTGCACAATTATTTCGTTGTCGTGTTCAATAATACCAATTATTACATAGTTAGTAAAGTACCACATTTTTTAGTTCCTTCTATTATATAGATATATATGTCATTCTATTCGTTTCTGGTCTTACTAGCTGTGCCTAAAACTCTTTAGAGCAGTTAACTGTTGAATTACTCAATAAACTTACAGAGGTTTTGTCTTAGGGGCACCTGTACAAGCTTAGTAGAATCAAGTATCAAGTGCTTTATTTTTCTGCCTTTAAGAACACCGCTAATTTATTGGCTACACAATGCTCACCAGCATGTTATTAATATATATACATATCTTTGTGATATATACACTAGGAAAGCACCCCTATTAAAAAAAAAAATTAAAAGAATAAAAAATGACTTTTACTCTTTATTTGTTGCGTGCACACCTCTGTGTACTTAATCTGGTTTCAACACTCTTTGTAGTTGTAGCCAGCTTATTACTGGTGAGCCCTCCACAGTAGTCGTGCTGCTCTCTCAGAAGAAAATAATGCATACAAAATAATTTTTTTAATATAAATATGCAAATTGTTCTTAATCTTTACATCTAAAGAGCTCTCACCTCAGCTACGGATCACATGGGTATTGCTTGGAATGGGTTCTAGACAAATATTAGGCAAGAAAAGACAGGTTGATAATGGTTATACGTGGTATTAGAACTAAATAAAAACTTGCAAATACGAAAAGACACAGGAACATAAATCTGTCAAACAATAAATAGCTAAATGAATGGCTATAAGAGAGAGGCTTATATCATTTGGTCCTGAACCATTATAACAATCAAAAGCCAAGAGATTCTGCTAATCTGCTTGCTATTAGCCTATTATCCAAATATTCAAACAACTGGGGGCTAAAGAAAAAGGGCATGCCACTACGAAGGAACCACAGATTCATGAAGAAAGAAGAATGACATGTCAAATGTCCAGGAAAGCAGAGGGGGGTCGTACCTTCGGCTGCAGCAAACTCCTTCTCTCGCAGTCAGCAGGCGCAAAGCGGCCAAGGCAGGTAGTGCTTAGTTTCTAGATTGAGATTTGGAATGGGAAAACAGGCAAAAGAAAAATAACATGTCTAAGACTCAAAATAGCAAGCTACGAGCAAAACAAAACAGAAGAAAACCACACAAGAAAAGAGAGGATAAAAGACGTGTAGTCGTGTACCCTCACAAAGGAAAATGGCGACGGCAGTGGTGGAGCGGTGAAAGGGCGATGGACCGATGGTGGCTCAGTGACGGAAACTGAGAGGAGACGGTGACGGTGCAGCACCACAGCGGCTATGGCTATGCCAAATGCGACGAGGAGCGACGACTCGAGGAGGAAGGGCACGGGACGGCGGGCTGCGGGAGGGGAGGAAGGAAAATTAGAAATCATGGATTGAGTTGAGTGAGAAAGAATGAAAAAAATCAGTCTAAAAGAAAACTCGAAGAAGAAACCAAACGGGCCCGTCAGGCCGGGCCGGGCTCACTAAAGCTAAGCCCGATAGGGCAAATACTCGACCCGGACCCGGCCCATACCAAGCCGGCCCGGCCAGACGCCCAGGCCTAATACTGACCCAATACAAACCCCATATCAACCTCCATATAATTAATATAAGACTGATACCCTATAAGTTTCACACTATATTACAACAGCTAGCTCCAAGTGTAAGATTAAACAAGGTTTGATCATTGCCACAAATATCGTAATGGCAAAGTTTTCTCTAAAATAATATGACAAATTGGTTTTTCGAAAAAAAAAAGTTCAGTAAATTTTAAGAAAAGTTGAAAAAAAACGTAAAAAAAATGTGAAAATAAAGTTCTGGCAACTAAAAAATATCAAAGAAAGTGAAAATACATAAAAACCGACCAGACAGCGGTGATTGAGATGAGAGAGAGAGAGAGAGGCACAATATCCGTCACTTGTTAGGCTGAACCATTTCCACTCTTTTGTTGTTCCATCATAACTCTCTCTCTCTCTCACTCTCTTCCTCCGCTGTTTTCCCACCGTCCATTGCAGCCTGTCATCTCTGTGTCTCTCTCTCTTCTCTCTTACTTTTTGCAAAAATCCTGCCATACCCATTTTACAATTTGTTTTCTGTTTGAAGAGCTACAAAGTAACCTTGATAGTTTATGCATTCCTGTGGTACTAGAAGTCTAGAACTAGATTTGGTTCGTAAAGAACTTCTGAAGTTGCAGTTATACATTTTTTTCCGAAGCTTTCACAAAGAAGCAGGTACCTAAACCCTCTCGAGAGCAGTGGTACAAGTAAAACCAACCTTCTAGATGCACCTTGCTAATTTTGTAATCTTTAGCTTTGGCTTGTGCAAAAATGAGACTCTTCAAGCCCCGGTCCACCCAACTTTTTGGTCTACATGCATAAATGCTTAAATATGTTCTAAGAGTTCAGTCTTTTAATTTCTTCGTGAAGTTATGACTTAACCATGTGATCCATCACTAATTTAGAATTTCTTAAAAATGTGTCTGAATGTTTTGTTAGGCCAAGGCTCTCTCCCTTCATATTGACTAGTCTCTAGTTTAAAAACCCTTGCATGCACTCCTTTTATTTGGAATGTGCTTTGCCTTGTCTTTGTGGTACAGAAACCCCCCTTTTGAACTCATGACAGCCCATCACTTGTCTGATATTCACAAGTTGGCTTACCAGATGAGTGGAGCCCCTGTGGGCAATAGTTTGGAATTTCACCCTGTATATAAGCAACTCAAACTGGTTACTTTTTCCTATTTTCTTTAGTTTTTTTTTTTCTTAGGAAGGTGCTTTTGTTATTGAGCTCCTACATGATAGACAGTGGTTGGTGCGATTGCTAACGTGAGACCATCACAAAAACTAGTCTTTCCAGGAGCTGCAGTGAGGAGAAACGACCTCACACTTAGTGCATTCTCAGATGAATTCTGCAGATCCTTTCCTGAAGGAGTGAAATATTTACATATTTCTGTGGCTTGGTCTTTAAGTTGTTTCACTACACATATACTACCATGTAGATCGTGCGTATCTCATGCATGTCAAATAAGTTGATTCTGCATCATCCGTAAAGTGTTTTGGTATGGCTTCTAAAACCTGATTTTGACTATAAGCAGGCTCCAAATGTTTGCTATTTCATCACTGAAAGTTGCAATTACGCCTGAGAATCTCCTGTGCTTCTGCATAGATACTTATTTGATATTGTCATTTTTTATATCTTAAAATACTGGAATTATCCCCACCCCCAAGATGTCCATTGCAGTCAAGAAGATGCTATCCATTCTTATAATCGAACTTACCTACATGTTTCTTTTAGAAGTTATTTATGGGTTTATGTGAGGAAGTTTCATTGAATCACTGTGATTCATAAATTTGGGAACCTCCTATAACTCCATCTTTGTAACAAGAACTCTTGAAGAAAGTTTCTGCAGCTGAGTCGATGCGACTCGAGTGTAGCTTGGTTTCACAAGTTGCTTTTTTTTTTGTTGAATCAGAATCATAACTTGTTAATTGTTAATTATTAATTTTGTTGTTTGTGGACAACCACGTAACAAATTATTTATTGCTATATACACATGCATGTCATACGTACAGACACACACACATACATACATACATATACATATGTATGTGTATATTTATATGTATTATATATGTACACACTCTCCACATGTTCGCCCCGAGTGCTTTTTGAAATATGATCCCCCCCACTGCACCTTTGTGGCATAGAACTCCATTTGTACATGTGCTTCTGTTCCAGATCTTAAAGTACTGTTTTAGCCATTGGGATTTGCAGTATCCATTGCAATCAACAAATACTAGTGTTAATGTTTGTGCAGGAAGATGTCACAAAGAGACTAGTGACTCTTGATGTTCTTCCAGGAGATGTCGTTGTGGAGATCCTAGGACGCGTTGTTTCTTCATCCCCGGCCACGTTGTCAGTTCTTGATCTTACCAACATAAAGCTCACGTAAGTTTTCTATCATCTCCCACAAATTCAACTTTCAAGCATTCTGCTTGATTCTCTAAAGGGTTTGATTCAAATGGGGTGCGCAGGTGCAAGATGTTGCGTGAAGCTGCAAGGGATAGACGGGTGCTCAGACGAGCCACCATTGTGGATGGATCTCGAAAGCTGGGCTGGTGGCTGCACAAACAGGGCTCATAGGCATTTTTATTTGATTGTGCAAAGGCAGAAAATCAACTAGCAGCATGTGTTCTAGGCATGGTATGAATTTGTGGTTTTTTTTCATATTGCAAGTTTAATCTTTTCATGCGATAATGTTCTTCTGTTATCTTCATAGGTTGCAACACACGCCAAAATTGAAACAACACTTTATAAGCTATCAGCAAATACTGCAATGCATTCATGACTAAGAAAAAGAATAATTACTTTACTAAATATTAGCAGTATATGAAACTATGCATCCCTTTTCTTCTTGTTTCTAAGATGAAAAACTCTTTAAAAACCATATCAAATCAATTCTGCCTCTCTCTTTCCTTTTTCATAAATCTGCGGTGTATGTATAATATGTCTTACGATTCTATATTTTCTATTGGTGGGCCTACAGGTTGAATGCTATGGTAAGGGGAAAAAGGAAAAGGGAAAGTTGCACCTAGTGGCAGCTGCAGAGCAAGGCTGCATGGAAGCCATGTATTCTCTTGGAATTTTGCTCTTATCAGAACAAGGGCCATCATCAGCTGCAGGCATGGAATGGCTGGAGGGAGCTGCTAAAGTTGGAGGTGGTGGAGGTGCCGGCCTGGTCAAGAGTAGGAACAAGGTTGTGCAAATGTTGAGAGACCTATGGTTTCCAAAAGAATTCCTACAGCTGCAGCCTCAACCATGGCACTGTACGGATCATGAGTGCGGCACACTAGTAAAAGGTGAAGCCTATGCCTTGAGAGGTTGGTGGTGTGAGGAAGACATAGAAAACGACAGACACTTTTGTTCATCTCTATGCAGATCGATGTACGAATTCAATAAATTTGTAAACCAACTATGATATAATTTTTAGGTGTTATCGTTGAAGTTTTCAGTTTTGGCCCTATATATGAAGATTGTAAGCTCACCTGTGAGTAGATAGATATTTTTTTTATATGCATATATAAAGGTTGCCTTTTTACCTCCTCCTTCATCCTTCCCTCCTCCTTTTCTAAACTTATTGTTTCTGCTTTCTATATTTTGTTTTTTTCACTTAGGCAATCTCTCTTAGATTTTTGTATACTGATATCATTGATGCTTTTTGAATATTTTTTTTTAAAATAATCTAGTTGAGTATTTTATCGGTAGAACATGATTATTATGACCATTAACCACCACACAACCATCTTAACCAAAGGGGAAATCTACTAGGTACAAGACGCGGTAGAACATGATTATTATTGGGATTTCCTCAATATCTACAGGTGTGGAGAAGGATAGATCTTGCTTCTCCCATATTTTTATCATTCTGATGTGCATCAGTTTTCACATTGATAGAATACAATCTACATTCACATGCCAATTAGGGGTGAACACGAGCCGAGTCGAGGGCGAGCTTGGCCTCCTCCAACTCAGCTTGATCAAGCGTGTTAGAGCTCGAGCTCATTTAACTCATTCATGTTGAAGTACGGCTATGGAGGGAGATGGCAGTGAGCTTGCTGCTGCTATGGAGTGAGATGGAAGCAAGGGTGAGAGGCCCCTCCAGAGAGAGATGGCTATGGTGGGGGAAGGCTGATCTCAAAGAAAGAGAGATCACTTTAGACATGAGAGAGAGAGAGCTTCCTTGGCTTATATGTTCATCTGCAGCAAAGTTTGAAGCATTGAAAATGATGCCTCTTATTTGGTTGAAGCATTGAAGATGAAGAAAGTGAGAGAGAACACATGCGATAAAATGAGACGTATAATGGAAGAAAATGAAATAAATATTCATAAAGTTACCTATTCATTTTCGCTCGAGTTGAATCAAGCTTAAAAATTCAAGTTCAATGAACTTGAACCCAGCTCGACTAACAAAAGCAAGTTGAAAAATGAGCTTGAGATTGGCTCGTTTATTAAAATAACCGGCTCGAACTCGATGATTTGAAGCTGAGATTTAATGACTGGAGCTCGAGTTGCTCGGTTTGTTGTTCACTTCTATAGACCAATTTCTAAACTTTTGGTGTCTATTGCATATGAGATTATGGACTTTACATATACATATATATACTTTTTTCAGTTTAATACTTATGAAACCATATATATGTACATATATATGTATATGAATATTTATAATTTGTCAGATGCTTTATTTTTCTATATTATTTTAGTTTCAGCTGAGTTGGAGCTAGTCCAATGGTTGGTTCTTCTCATACCTTTCTCTTCTTTATTTTTTATTCTTTTGGTTGTACATATAGATCATGATCTCTTTTTCAACGTATCTTGTTTTTACATCTTTGGATTTTAATAACATTAGTCTCATTCTCCATTTCCTTTGTGATTTGGCTTTAGTTCCCACTATTGTGAGATTGTTGAGTGTTTGTGTATGACTGTTGTCAGTCATATTTTCATGGTATTAGAGCCTGATTTGTTGTGGTTGCAAGCTACTTGCTGCTGAAAAATTTGAGTTATTTGCTGCAAGAGAAAACCATATTTACCGACTGAAGCTTCCTTGAAGATTTCAGTCATTCTTTTCATGCTATTTTCGATAGTTTTGGAGGTTGATCTTCTGACGGTTTGGTGAAATTCTTGAGATAAAAGGAAGATCATTTCTTTTGTTCAGAACTCATCTTTAAAGCTGATTGAGACTAAGTATAGGAGTTGATCAAGGCTAAAAACCTCCTTCTTGAATGGAAGCTTGACTAAGTATAGTAGAACTCATCTAGTAGAACCATGATGGTGAAAACTGTGACACCGCTCAAATTGGACGAAGCCAATTACATGTAGTCAAAGTGTCTTGAGATGCACATCAAAGGAAGACACCTTTAAGGCTACATTAAAGGTACTTCTCTTCAACCATATATCCTAAATTCACTGAAATTGGAAGTGGAGAAGAAAGAATTTTGGAAGGGCATGAAGGAGAACGAACTTTAAATGATTGCTATAAGTCTAAATGATTGGGAAGTAAGAATGCAAGAACTAGGAAATGAATATGTGGAAATATTGAGCTTAGGATAGCTCAAAATCTCATTCACAATGAAGAGGTTAATGAAGCTTGGGAATACCTCAAGTGTGCTCATTCAAAAAGATGTGGTTTGAAAGTATCAATTCACTTTAAAGGTTGAGGATACTAAGCAAGAAGATAGTGAATATTTTATGGAAATATCAGTTGTTTGGATGAAATTGGTCAATCTAGTGTTGATCTTGTGACTGATTATGCTTCCCATGAAAATAGATGATCTAAACTTGAAGAAGTGAGTTTCTTTCGATGCCTCAAGATTTAAAACACAAATTTGAACAAGTTAGGGATATTATTTGAAATGTTCCGTCTCCTTTTCTTCTAGTTTATGAAATCATTACGATATTGGTAGTGTTTGATGGCTAGGAATTTTAGAATTGGAAATATATTTCTAGAAATATATTTCCTGGAATAAAGGAATGAGAAAAATCTTTCCGATTCCCATTTTGATGTGTGTGTGTCTGTGTGATGACTGAGAAATATATTTCTAGAAATATATTTCTGTGTTTGATGATAAAGAAATATATTTCCAAAATTATATTTCTGTGTTTGATAATAAGGAAACATATTTCCAGATTTACATAAGCTTTTGATAATAATGGTGTTTGAACTGCAATTAGGTGAAAATAGCTTGCTTCCCGAGCTTGTCGGAAGTTCTTCCTCACTAAGAACTAAAATTATCTGCGCATGGATAAGAAGATGAATTACATTATCACAAATGCAAGGACTGGGGCAATCAACACAATAACTCAAACATGCATAAACAAATGTAAGCACATATACTCAGACTCAGAGACAGGCCAACAGAAAGGAGACCTCCAAGTTCCATTGAAGAAAAATATTGTACAAGATTTGAATGGTTGAACATGAACATATCTGAAGCTTTAAAGTGACTTAAACAGCACAACATCCAGAAGATTATGCGGCTCCCAGACAATTTAATATCCAACACGTGACATTCTTTACGTATTAGGAATAACTGTGATAGTGAATCTGAACCCAAATCATGAAACAGACAGTTTTCAGAAAAGCACAAAATAACACATTATAGAGCATTCTAAAGGTGCAGTGATGATCTTACAAGCCATGCCCAGTCTGAAGAATAACTTCCGGAGCCATCCAGTATGGAGTACCTTTCATTGACTTGGCACCCGATATGGTTGCCTGTCATGTTCCAAAAAGTGACAATCAGCTAGTGCTCCAATCAAAGTGGCAAAGTTACGATAGAAAGGTGGAAAAGACAGGCGTGCACACTTGCATCGACAAAAAAAATGGAACACAACATATAAAAGTACCAGCTCAACTACTTGCTTGGAAGCACCGAAATCAGCAAGCTTGATGCAACCTTTGTTATCAACTAGAATATTGGCCCCCTGAAATTCAATTCAGTGACCAATGAACCAACGCAAGAGTTAGAAAATAGGAAAAACATCAAGTTCCTCCAAACAAACATTTTGAAACAGCTACAAAACCTTGATGTCCCTATGGATGACTCCCTTTCTGTGGAGATACTCTAGCCCCTGAAGGAGTTGCTTTGTGTACATTCTTATAACCTGTTATGTGCAAAAAGAAAGGAACAAATGAGAGAGACCAATATTTATGCGGTTTTGGTTTCAATGTCCAGGTTCCAGGGGAAGGGAAACTGCTTACAGGTTCTGGAAAGGAGCCAAATTTTCCGAGCAGTGATGAGATGGATCCACCCGGAACAAATTCCATAAGAATATTTAAAGCTTCGTCCTCCCTAGCAGTACCTAGGTAGCGCTCATACACCAATGGAAATGACAGGTTAAGAACATCAGATTACATAATAAGAATTTTAAAAAAATAGCACCGTGTACTGCATCACTCACCACTATGTTCTTATGAGAAAGATTCTTCAGAAGCTTAACTTCTTCCTCCAGTTCCCGAATATGAGCCTAAAATTCAAAAGAGAAATAAAAAACCGTGGACCTGAAAAATACCATATCCTAGAACTCGATCTTATAGAATTGCAAGATTCGAGGGAAAAGTCTGTGACCTTCGGTGTGCAAGTATTAGAAAAATAACGAGAAATGAGCTCAATTACAGAAATTCCTATAATAAGTAAAATGAAATCACCGTCATTTATTTATTTCGCATGAGGCGATAAGAAGGACAATGAAGATATTGCACAAGAAGTATGGTGTGTAAACTCTTTTTAAGATCAAAAGAGAAACTGTTTTTCCACAAAGAAAAACCAGGCACGGAAGCAACAAACAATAAAAAACTTGACAGCAGGAAAGAGTAGGCAAAAGGAGAATTAAGATGGATAATTTTTCTTACCTGCGCTTTCTCTTTGGAAACATTATTGGCCGCGATCAGGACCTACGAAACACAATTAAAGACCACATAATCAAGAGACAAACACAAACAATATCCTAGGCCACTAATAACCCAATTTCAAGAAAAGAAAAAAACAAGTGACAAACCTGCTTGACTGCCAGAAAATCCGATCGCCTCACGCAGTTTCTGATTCCTCTCATGAGTCCTCCGTCGTCGTCGGCTGCAATCGACGCGGTCGGGAAGACGAGAGACCTTCGAATCGAGCCGAAAATCTCCTGCATCTGCGTTGCATGCACCCTAGTCTCTCGAAATGAAGAAAAACGGCAGCGATATCATGGAAGGAACCCAAGAAATTCGAAGAGAAAATCGCAAAGAAATCGGATGAAAAAAGTCCAAAGAGAAGGCAATCGATCGATCGATCGGCCTAACAGCAACGCTTTCAGTGTTAGGCTCTCAGTGGGCAGGGCGCTGCTCAAAACCTCCTCTTTAGGTAACAGCGGTGATACTGGTGGTAGAAACCAGAGAGAGAGAGAGAGAGAGAGAGATCTGCAATCTAGGGTTTGGAACGATGTGGGAATCGAAATATGGAAGAGGTTTCTGATCCTTTTCCCTTGTTCAGTTGCTTTTCTTCAGAAAATTGAGAGAGAGAGAAAGAGAGGCAGAAAGAGGGAGGAAGAGGGCTGGTGGGGCGATTCACTTTAAGAATGAGAAGAGGGAGCGGTCGAAGAGAGCCATTGACTGATACAGAGGCAGAGAGGATGAAGCTTCGCACATCTTCCTTCCCTGCTGAGGCAGCAGCCGATGAAGATGAGAAAGATCTTCCTTCCCTGCTGAGGCAGCAGCCGATGAAGATGAGAAAGGAAGACACGACGCAGCGTGAGGCAGCGGCGAGGAAGAAGACGAACCCAGCGCGAAAAAAATAATTCTGGAAAAATGTTTTCACCCGTCCGGGTCTCAAAAAAAAAATCTCCGTTTGATGACCTGGAAAAATTTCTTTTTCCCAGTGAACAGTGTAATTCCACGGCATCAAACGCCCTACGAACCTCCGTGCATTTCGGCCTGTAGCTACACGCAACCTTCAAAAAGGCAACTTTTTACGAGATTTCTACCCCTTTTGTCTAGTGAATCATAAAATTCACCATATTTGTCTGCCCCCATTTACTCTTCTTTATTTTCCCTAAGATGCTATATTTGATAAGAATCATGGCGCCTAGATTTTGTCATTCTATAATGGCGCATATAGCAAGTAGCAACTTGGTTAGTTGCAGATACCCAAAGATGGAAATTAAAGGGAACCTGGAAGGTTCTTGGATGGAGAAAATTTTGAACTTAAATTGCACGAAAGGGGGCCAACATACCAGATTTACACATTGTATGGCGCTTCCATTCTTATTTACTTTGTAAAGGAAAATGTGCCGGCTGCCAGGGACACATCTGAATGGGTACTGTGGCTAAGCGCACCAACAATAGTTGCTGAAAACACCAGAAACTGTCTACTGTACGAAGAAGAAAAAATAAAGAGAGAACACGAAAATTTTAAACGTCGTTTAGCAGAAGCCTGCATCGACATATTGCATTCTCAAGTTATTTTTCTTCACGTTTTGTGAGTACAGCAGGTTTATTTTATGAACAGTATAGGGTTACAACCTTGTGATTATACTTGCAAGCCGATGCCTGATTTTGTTGCAATGTGGTTGCATTAGGATCAGTGGCAGAGCCACAATAGGTGCCCACACCAGCCCCCACAAAATCTCTTTATTTTTCTCTATTGATACTCCTAAAAGTATGCTCATTTATATATAGCACTGCCCCTTGAAGTGTACAGGTTTTATAATTAGTGCTTTTCGGCCTAAAATTTATGGCTCTGCAAATGATTAGGATTTATACTTTCGGAAACATTGTCTTTACATGATATGGAAATATCTTCACAAGATTTTCAGTGCATACTAGCCATGTTCTTCAACTTCATCTCCTCAACTGGTATGCCATAAACTGCTTCCACTGCATGGTGTTTTTGGTGATGTCTTTTAACTATTTTGTCATCCGGTAACAGCCGGCAGCTGGCTGATTTTCAATTCCTCATTTGCAAATATTTTGCATTTATACAGTTAGCAGTGACGCCTTAGTTTCTTCCCCAGTAAGGCAATACCTTCTCGGAACTTTGATTGGCAGACGCTGTTGTCGTGCACCATAGATCGAGAAATGTGAGAACAGAGGAAGGGCTTCTGATCTGGTCAGCTTTGGCATGAATTAATTTGTATTTGACTTTAGGTTCTGCATGTGCTCTGGATCGACACTGCACTCACATCTAAGCACCTTTTTCTTAGATCGACCACGTAGTCCTTCACTGCTTGGTTATGCATGCATCACATGTGCTTCCCATGCAAGTCTGCGACATTCATCTCCATTTCCCAATATACTGATTGGGTTGTTCTATATGTGCCCTAGCTTGAAGAAATGGCAAAGTGCATTGCTTGGCGCAGTGGGTAAAGTGCTTAGGTTGGGATTGTTAGATGATGGCCTAATTTAACTGGAGTCCTTGAAGGCATCACTGCTTGCTCAACCGGCTCTCTATCTCACGTATTAGTTTGTTGTCTACACTTTTCAAACAATAGTCTTGTGTGGCACCTTGAATTATTTACTGAGTTGAATATACTGGACAACGATAAAAATGATTTGCTGATCAAAAGAAGATCTTGCAAGTCCTTTCTTTAGACTCCAGTTACTCGGTGCAAGATGATTCATAAAAGGAGAATTTTGAAAACCATTTTGATGTTTTCTTTTGCTTATGGTTTTTTTTTTTTTTAACATGACCAACTTGGCAGCCGCAGGTGGTCAGTTTTTTGTGTTTTTCTATATATGAATCATTAATTTCTGTAGAAAGTATTTGTTTTAGATAATCACAACTGCTACATGGGGACAGATCGTAAATAAATTATAAAAAAAAGCCAATTATAGAGTCAGAGAAGATATACGTCGAACATACCTGCAAAAAAATAAACAATTAACGGAAGTACGAGTTAAGTCTAAATCCAGTCTCCGCCCACTCTGAACATTTTCTCACCTAACTTTTGTGTTGGTAACATTGTCACAAAAAAAGTGTACGAGCATTAAACAACGAGGAAAAAGACGAGTATAATATGGCAAAGTTTTATATCTCAGGAATAAAATGGAAAAAATTCGGCAAATTTTTTTTTAAAATGATAATTAATAAAAAGGTAAAAAAACAAAGAAAAATGTATAATACGAGTATTATACGTATTTTTTTTAAAACCCGAATAATACGGGTATTATATAGCAGAAGTGTTTTTGATATATAATACGTGTTTTTTTTAAACGGTGTTTTTGTGGCAATGAAAACTTTCTAATGAAAATGAAAGATATATATATATATATATTAATGTTTCTGCTCGAATACTTCATCTTAGAGTTGGTTTCATGGTACTTCCTCCCCACTTTTCTTTGAGAACAGTAACCTGTCTCAACCACAGCCTTCGAACGTCCTTGTATCGCGAGCGACTCAAGAGATTACTACATCATCGCAGTTTCTACTGCAGGAAAAGTTACAATTTAGTATTGTGTTTTATACAAAGCAAAGAACGCTTATGCGGCCCTCTGTTGAAGATGAAAGAGCGAGAGAGAGATGTGCACCTTCCTTTCTCTTTCCCGCTCGGCCCCTTTATCTGTTGGATGTTTTGAGTTGCAACGGAAGTCTCCAGTTGTTGCCTGTAGCAAGATCTCCAGCGGCGTCGAGTCCCCTGTGGAAAACAACAGAGCAAAACCAGAGGAAGAAGAAGAAGAAGAAAAGCACACTTGGATATGTTAGATTTTTTGGGGTTTACTTCCAAAGGGCTTCTCACGAATGATGTTCAACAAAGCTTGCTAGGAATATATAGTCTAGCCCCTTAGGTTTTCCCCAACCCTAGCTGCGGTTACATGGGAGACACTTTAGGAGAAGATTTAGATAACGTCTCCCTCCCTAAACGGATAGGGATCAATGTCCACTATCCAACATCTCCCACTTGGCCATGAGACCGCCAGTTTGCTTCCACTATATGTGGGTTTTCTTTATTCAATTTGTTACGTGGTTTTCCTTAATTGGTTTATCCAACGTAACCTAAACCTTTTTCAAGGTTTACAGCGAGATTTTCCATTCAATGGTTTTTCCTTCGCAACATTTCAAATATATCTTAGCCCCATATGAGCTACATGTTTCGAAAACAAGTCTTCAGATATTCCCTTGGTTAAGGGATCAACCACCATATCATTTGTAGGCAAATATTCAACTGAGATTTCATTTTTCTCGATCATTTCATGAACATAATGGTATTTCACCATTATATGTATACTCTTTGAGCTAACAGCTCCATTCTTCATAAGAGATATCGCTGTCTGATTATCACAGTACAGTTGAACAGGTTCATGATCAAGATTTAATTTCAATTCTTTCAAGAACCGATTTATCCAGACAGCAAAAGTAGTTGCAACATTGCATGCTACATACTCTGCTTCCTGAGTGTGCTGAGCAACACATCCCTGTTTCTTACAGGACCAGGCTATCGCCCCACCTCCAAAGAGGAATACATAACCAAAAGTAGACTTACTATCATTTTTGCATCCTGCAAAATCCGCATCTGAATAGCCAACTAAGGTCAGCTCATCAGTTTGATAGGACAATTTCAGTCCTTTTGTTCCTTTAATATACCGAAAAATCCTTTTGACTGCTTGCCAATGAGGCCATCCAGGATTACTTTGATAACGACTTACCAAACCGATGAGAAAGCTTATGTCTGGTCTGGTACAAAGCATTAAATACATCAGACTGCCAACTGCTTGTGCGTATGGAACATTTAATTTTGTTGTCCTTCACTAGGACAATCACTCCTGCTTAAGTTTGCTCCTTTCGCTATAGGAGTCACAATTGGTTTGCAGTCTAACATACGAAATTTCTTCAAGATATAATCAATATATCTTTCTTGGCTTAGACTCAGGATTCTTGAGTTTCTATCTCAAGTGATTTTTATTCCTAATATGTAGGATGCTTCACCCAAGTCCTTCATTTCGAAGTTTTTGTTCAGCCAAGTCTTCGTTCTGACAATCATGTCGTTATCATTTCATGTTAGTAATATGTCATCAATATATAATGATAGAATACAGAAAAGGCTCCCACTTTTCCAAACATACACACAGTGGTCTAATTGGTTTGCAACAAATCTAAGTTTTGTAATTGCTTTGTGAAAAGCAAAATACCACTGCCTATGGGACTGTTTCAGTCCATGCAACGATTTATTCAACTTGTACACTTTGTCCTCTTTTTCCTTGATGACGTATCCCTGTGGTTGAGTCATATATATGGTTTCTTTCAACTCACCATTCAGAAAAACAGTCTTCACATCCATCTGACAAATATCCAAGTCATAGAATGTCGCGATAGCCAATATTATTCTGATTGATGCGAATTTTGCAACCGACGAATAGGTCTCTGAATAATCAATTCTTTCCCTTTGGGAAAAACCTTTCGCCACTAGTCTGACTTTAAATTTTTTGACTGATCTGTCAGCTTTATACTTCTTCCTTAGCACCCATTTACATCCAATGGGTTTTCTGTCATTAGGAAGATCTACTAATTCCCAGACTTTATTCTTTTCTATGGATTCAATTTCTTCATCCATAGCATTCACCCAATCCGACGATTCATGCGAGCTAATGGCTTCATCATATGTCAGATTGTCAGACATATTGTCAATATCTGCTAAATAGCATAGCTCCTCTGCTAGATACACATAATAATCATTCAAATATGAAGGAGGAGCTCTAAGTCTTTTATGACCTGATAACGTCTGAGATGACGAGATATTCATATCAGTTGGTTCATTGCCTAACTGATCTTCAGTCGGTTCACTTCCTGACTGTTCCTCACACGATTCTTGTTCAGTTGGTGAGATATTCATATCAGTTGGTTCATTGCCTAACTGATCTTCAGTCGGTTCATTTCCTGACTGACCTCCAGTCGGTTCATTACCAGATTGTCCATCTGAATAAATCAGATCATCCAGTGTATCATTTCGACATTCCACTGGATCATAATCTTTATTATTGAGTTATTCTATGAACTCTACGTCTCTGCTTTCTATAAGTCCCATAGATGAATGATATAATATGTAGCCCTTGGATCCTTTTGGGTATCCAATAAATATACATCTCACTTATCTGTTATCTAGTTTATCCATTTTTGGATCTAGAATTTTCACGTCTGCTACAGATCCTCATCTCCTTAAATATCTCAGATCTGGTTTTACACCAGTCCATCTTTCATAAGGAGTGGTTGGGACTGCTTTGCAGGACACTCGATTTATTACATACATAGCTGTTAACACAGCTTCTCCCCAAAAAACTTTTGGTAAAAGTGCTCCTGCCAACATGGATCTCACCATGTTCAAGAGGGTTCTGTTACACCTCTCAGTCATACCATTTTGTTGTGTTGTCCTAAGCATTGACTTTTGCCTATTAATTTCAAGGTCTTTGTAGTATTCGAGGAATTCACTAAAAGTGTATTCTCCTCCTCGATCAGACCTTATGATTTTGATATTCCTTCCAAGTTGTCTCTCGACTTCAAATTTGTATTCCTTGAATTTCTCAAGTGCTTCTGATTTATATCTGATTAAGTATATGTAACCAAATCTTGAGAAGTCGTCAATAAATGTTATGAAATATAACTTGCCACTATGAGTTTGGATCCTGAAAGGTCCACAGATATCAGTATGAATTATAATTCAGTGGCCTGAATTACTTCAGACGGAAATGGTTTCCTTGTCATTTTTTCGTATACACATGACTCGCATTTCACAAAATCATTTATATTGATGTCAGGTATTAGACCTTGTTGTGCTAGAGTCTGCATTTTTTTTATGCTTATATGACTTAATCTTTCATGCCATAAGTTTACATCCACATTCATTGCACAATCGAAATAAGCAGAACTTGAAGCATCATTCATATCATTCAGTTTGAACATACCATGTTCTTTTACAAATTTTCCACCAAACATGAACCTTCTATGTTTCTCGACTGTTATTTTTCCTGGAATAAAACGTACTTCAAAACCTTTCCCAGTCAGTGTAGGAACATACACTAAATTCCTCCTCATGGAAGGGACATACAAAACCTCGTTATGTACAACACTTGTACCACCACCATTTAAATGATATGTCCCAATTCCCAAGACATCACAATAAGAGTTGTTTCCCATATAGATCTTGTGAGTTCCCAGACTCATATTTTCCATGTTGATCACTCCTTCTTTTGCCTTTACAATGTGACGAGTAGCTCCCGAATCAACCCACCATTCAGTTAGATCTTCATCTGCAAACAGACATTCTGACACGACACATATGACTTCTTTGTCAGAGTCCTCTTGAGGCTTCCTTCTGTTGTAATTGCCCTGACCTTTGTTGTCTTTCATATTTGTGAATCTTGTCCTGCATTTCTTTCTGATGTGTCCAGGCTTTCCGCATCTGTAGCATTTCACTACAATTCCTTGAGATTTCTTAGTACCTGCAAAATTGCCATTGAACTTGCCATCGTTTCGATTTTTAAATTGTTTTGGCTTTACAGGCACATGACTACCAACAGGTTTTTCCTGGACTATAATCAATTCTGCTCTATTTCTCTTGGTGAGACGTTGTTGTTGTAGAGCTAACTGTAACAGAAGCTTTTCTAAAGTAAGATTATCAAACTGGACACTCAAGGCAATAACTGCCATATCCCAAGAAGGAGGTAGGCTGTTCAGGATTGCTGATCTGCATATTGTCAGATATGACACTCCCCATCATGGCTAAATCTTTAGCCATGACCAACATCTTATTAACATGGTCCATTACATCGTCTGATTCTTTCATTCTATAGGAATTGTACTGTTCTTGCAGTAACTGTACGTGCATCGTAGTCATAGTATTATATTTGGAAGTGATAGAATCAAACATTTCCTTGGCAGTTGGACAATCTTCAAATACTCTGATCTGATCATCTTCCATGAAGGCTAACATAGTAGTTTTAGCCATCAGATCATCAGAGATAAAAGACTCATATGCCTTTATTTATTCATTTGTAGGTTTGTTTCCTAAAGTAGGAAATGGTTGATTAATCACATAAATGAGTTTTTATAAAGTCAAGGCCAACATTATCCTACGCTTCCATGAATGAAAATTTGTCCCATTCAATTTTTCAGTCTTTGCTAACTCTGAGGCTCCCACTCTTGATGTCATTTCTAAATTAATTTCCCATGGCAAGTAAAGAACAATTATGAAAGGGAAAACACATCACAATGAATATCACATCAAGAGATTTCAAAAAATAAATTTAACAGTAAGACTTTAAACAAAATTTAGAACATGCATATCTCTTTTCATAGTTTATTTCAGAACCCTCCTTTTATAATTTTCTAACAAGCTTGTGGGTGCTCTATGAAATTCTCATAAATTCATAGTCTCCAGCTGAAAAAGAGCACAATTATTTTCGGAACCCTCATTTAACAATTTTTAATAACTCTGAGGGTATCCAAAAGCAATTTCTTATAGAATTTTCAGTTTTTGATGAAAATAACTTTCGCGAGCCTCTTTTGGAAGAGTTTTTCAGCAAAAATGTGGTGGCTTTAAGTTATAAAAATTATAACAGCCTACATGAAAATGAAGCACAAATGAAGGACTATTTTTGTAATTTTTTGAACTTGGAGTATAAAAGCTCCTTTCCACCCGTTTTTTACCATTTTCACTTTGATTTTCTCTCTCCTCCCGAGAGTTCTTCAGGAGTGACCTCGAGCCACTCGGAGAGCGGCGGGAGCTCTTCCCTGGTTTTTGGGTTCCCTGACCTCTGGCTGCACGAGTGACGGCCGTCTGCTGAGACAATTTTCTTTGGGTTGGAGACAATATTAAGTGTGTGCAAAAATGAATATAGAGTTCCTGTGACCAAAGAACAAGAGAAAGTACTTGTAGCATTTAGACATGGGACAATATCAAAATTTGCCAGCTTCCACAGAAATTTTTGGATGTCGGAACACTTTAGCGGCATCTCGGTATGACCAAAGAACAGTTTGCTTTTTCAAGGCAAGATGCAAATTAGCCGAAAACGTAATATGATTCTCATTTAATGCCGTTAAACTGTATCCGACTCGTGAAACATTTAAAAAATCTTCAAAATGTTCATTTTTTACTAGAAGTCTATGGTGATGCACTGTTCTCGTTCATGAAGCCAAATGTTTGAAATCGCCTCAATCACTTGGTTATGATAAAGAAATTGAACGCATCTAATCTTTTTATATCGTCTAAAGCATGTCTAAGTTCTTGCATCAGAGGTGCGCACATGTGAATGTAACACTTGCGCTTGACTGATGCGGGCTGATGAGTTGAAGGTGATTCTTTTTATGTCCACGGTTCTTAATTATATACATGTAATCAATGGTTTTGATAAGAGTCGGCCCGATCCGGCCGGTCGGGCCGGCCAGCCCGGCCCGATAATTTGCCGGGCCAGGCCTGACCACCAAAAGCCAGGCCCACCCCGGCCCGTCTTGCGAAGAGGGAGAGGGAGAGAGAGACCAGAGCAAAGAAGGAGAGGGATAGGGAGATGGGAAGGGAGAGGGGGAGAGCAGAGAGGGAAAGGGGCAGCGAGTGGGAAAGGAGAGGGATAGGGAGATGGGAAGGGAGAGGGGGAGAGCAGAGAGGGAGGGGCAGCGAGTGGGAGGGGAGCGAGCTGCGAGTGGGGAGAAGGCCTCTCACCAACGCCCCCCACCACCACCTTCCATGCCCCACCGTCGTCGTCCCTAAGGCCTCCTCTTCCTCGGCGCGCAGCTCCTACCACGCCTCCCACCAACGCCCCGACCACCACCTTTCATTTTCCCTCTCTGGTTCAATCCTTCTTCAGAGAAGGAAGAAGTTCCACCGTTCGCGTGAAGAAGACCAAATTTATATCAAAGTTAATAATTACAAAGCGGGTCCATCTTATTAGCAAAAGTTTCGGAAAGACTGTTATACTTTTCAGAAATTCATCCTGAAATTTATAAAGCGGGTCCACCTTACTACCGAAATTTTTGAAAAGAATGTTATATTTTTCAAAAAAACTGTTAAAAAAAATTATTTTTACTAAAACGGGCTTAGTCGGGCCGGGCCTCGCCGGGCCGCCCTATCCGGCCCGGGACCGCTACCGGGCCGCCCTATCGGGCCCGGGCCAGTTTTTTCCCGGCCCAACCGGGCCAGGCCGGCCCAGCGGCGGCTCGGCCCAATGCCCAGGCCTAGTATTAGGGGCATTTCTTAAACTTTTGGTCATCAAGATGCCACTTAACGGCTTAAAAAATGAGATGGCAGATTAAAAAAAGGTCCAGTCTCATGCTTGTTTCTTATTGTCAACGGGTTTGAAAATATTTTTTTGCATCTAAAATTTAACAAATTGTTGACGGCTGTAAAGCTCGCAATCAAAGTTTCAGGCGGATCAAGTATCTTCTTTGATTTTTTTTTTCCTTTTTATTTTTAAGCATCACAATGAACGAGGCATAAAAAAACCGGAATAATTTAAAAAACCAGAATAATTTATGCGGAGAAAAACCAATAAAGTCTTGACGTTCAAAATAATTTTCAATAATAAACTTGACAATGTTGACTTAATAAAATCTCATTAACCAATTAACCAAACCAAGAAGTTCACAAAGTGAACTTAACTAAGCAATGATGTAAAGTATGCACCAAAGTGACTTTAAATAATACAGTTCTATTACTTGTTAAAATGAAACTTACAAAAGAAGAGGTATAAAATCTCACTTCAACTAACTCATAGAGAGCTAATACCCAAACACCTAATGCCCTTCTACTTGAGTAGACACTTGAAAACAGCTCCTTCACTGAGCACAAGACATCACTTCACATACTAGATTTGATGCATGACACAATGGCCAGCACTCCTATTTATCTGGAGGGCTAGTGGGTGGTGGCAGAATCTACCAAATTTTATATATTTTTTTAACCTCTGATCCTTACGCTTAAGCACCGTCTTTTAAAAAGGCATCTCACACACAGCCTTTTGAGTCTTCTCGACTACTCTTTCAAGAGAGTCGGTGATGACTCTTTATAATATATATATATATATATATATATATTACAAGCTTAGATTTGTGTTCTATACATAAAGATACGCATTCGTGTATATTGTTCTGCATGGAATCGTATTGACTAAAAAAGTTTATTCTGGGCTTGTGCAAGCCCCATTGCCCCTGTCCATGAGCCAAAGTACATGTAAGCCTCTAAGAGTAGAGTACTTGTTTTGAGGTTTTATGTTGCCAGGTGAGTAATAAAAATTTCTCGGCCCGAGCGTTGAGGTTGATTTTTGCCCGTCGCAGCCTTCCAAATGAGCATGTAGGTCTGATCGGGTCTGAGCATCAGCTTTTTGTCCGTCTCGAACCGAAATTATCTGGCGGGCATTCTTTGAGCGTGCATTTTATATACAAGACTTGGCGGTTCAGTTTGAGCGAATTTTCTCCCCACCGACTCCGATCGAGGGAGGTCAGCGGGCGCCATGAGCTCCGATTCTTCGAAGACCGGCAAGCGCCGCGTTGCCGCGACTCGCACTCTGGCAAGAAGCAGAAGCAGAAAACCCTAGGAATGGCGTGGCGCAGCTCCCTTTCCCGACTTTGGCAGGTTCTCCGTCTCTCTCTCCCCTATCCTATTTCCCATTTCATCCAGATGATTTTGGTTTGGAAACCGTGAACATATTACCAACTTATGTGATCGTTCAGATAAATGGATGAGAAGAATCGGAAGCTCAGATTGCAATTCGACGTCGATACTTTGAGTCTTCCCCAGGGTAATCTCAGAATATATTTGTTTCCTTTTCCCGTCGGTACTTAATGCATTCTTTTTTCTGGTTTGATTTATTTGTGCCCTGCTTCTTGATAACGCGATTCTTTGATTCATCAATGATTTTTTCATGACCACAAAGCGGGTATCTGATTTGTTGGTGACCCGTTTTATAATCATGCCCTAGCTGTTCATTGACTTCTTGATCGTCCTTAGTGATGATATACCGATCACTTGTTTCTCAATCGTCGCCTACCAATTCCTTAATTAATTTCTTGACGTATTGTTTGTATTCTTTGATTTCTTGATGACTTGTTTCTTAGTCGTTGCCTTATGATTATTTGATTTCTTAATGTCCTGCATTCGAAACCGTAGTAGTGACTTCTTTATTATTTCCTTATTGGTCATCCGCACATGGATTCCACCGCGAAGAAGGGCCTCTTTCATAGCATCTCTTTCACTGGAATACTTGAATTGATGAATTCTTTGCTAAAGGCTAAAATAGAAATGAACACCATTCCTTGTGACTATGGAATGTCCAAAGACATTTTATTTCAAGAATGTCTTTAAGCATCTTCTACTGGCTGACGCGAGTCTTACTAATTTCAGTATTTCTCTTTTCTTCTAACTAAATTAAATTATTTTGACATTTATTTATTTATGAATAAATGTTTTCCGTAAAGTTTCCATTTTGAAAATTTTGCTTTGCTGCTACTATGCTAGCAAGAATTTGCTTCCTCTGTTGTCCTCTACATGCCAAATTGCCTGCATATGTAGTTACATACACTGCCCACTTGTAAACTTGAATTATAGATGTGGCATTGGTCCTGCCTGGAGTTTGCCACCTGAAATTGCTGTAATAAGTCTGCACGAGCCGTGTATCAAAAATAAAGAAGAAAATTTAAGGCCATTTTATAGTTAGACCTTGTTATCATTTGTGGTGGCTGGATTTTGATTTTTAGTATTGTTGGGATTAAATTCTTTCTTTAATTTTCTTGACATAGAGTTGCTATTGCCCTCTATTTGAAGTTTATATTAATGCTGTGCTACTCCATTATAGATGGCAGCTTCTTATGCTATTAAGTTTTACATCTCCTCACTACTAAGATGCAAGCTTTTTCAGATTATTAGATGAATAGAAACTTACTATAGATGTTTTTAAATTGTTTTTTCTTTAGTGTAAATTGTGTGGCTTGATCAAACCAATTTTACAGTTCTTTTACCTCTATTTCGTTCACTTCTTAAGGAAGTCCAGGCTTTATTGTCCATTATAAGTAATATTGAAAAAAAAATTGTTTTCTCTAAGCAACAAAACCTTTGATGGTGATTGTTTCTGAACAAACTCGTTCTTAAGATGGGCCATGACATTGAAACAGATTTGCCTCTGATATTGTTCAAGCACATGTACTTTTGTAATATTTTTCTGTTCTACTTTATGCCTATTTGACACGTATATCATGGGTTGTTTGCTTCATAGTGCAGGATATGCCACCAGAGTATATTAATATGTGGGTGTCTGAATCCATACTTTTCTTTGGGGAAATAATAAGGGTTCTATTTAACGCTAGTCCTGCTTCCAGGTGTAAGGCTGATGCTTTTCATTATGGAGTTCCAAGAGGATCCAACAAATATCACGGACTGTTTGGATGTTTTTCTCAAAAAGAAACTTGTATTGACATTCAACATGTTGGAGAAGAATTGCTTCCTCAATCTAAAGTTGAGGTGATAAAATTGTTGGTATGCTTCAAGAATTAAGGGTACCCACCATCCATCTTTGTTTTTCTTCATACTGTGAATTTTATGTGTGACTTAGTCCTTATGATAATTGTTTGAAAAAAGTTATAGTTTGCAATCAATTGCTTTTCTTGTCTGTAACATCTTGCTACAATTTTTTTCTGATTTTAGATATCTTGCATGAGTTCCCGGAGGTTCATAAGAGGTCATTAGAACGTGCTGTTGAATCCATTCGCATGATGGAGGTTCATGAGAGGTCATTAGAACGTGCTGTTGACTCCATTAGCATGATGGCTGCCATCTTTGGTAGGTGGGGTGTTAGCAATATAATCGTGTTGCTGACTCCAAGGGGTGAAAAACAATCAAAATAATCGGGATTTGGATTATTTATCCAGAAAGCATGCAATCTCCATAAATGAAAAGGGTTGCTTTCAAAACTTCTTTTCTTGCTGTCAAATGCTTTTTAAGTAATCGTCGCCAAGTTGTTGTTGACGTGAAGTTACCAATAACAACAAAGTGAACGTGAATTTGTAATTTTTGTAAGATAGATGAATTTGAAAATATTTGCCAGTGGAGTTCCGAGTTCCTACGCGCCGTGTGGACTGGTGGAGTATTATGCGACGACAAAAGATGAATTTAAAAATGTTTGCCATGAATACCATTTAAACCAACCAGGCAACCATCAAGCCCTCCGCCCTCTGTTCCCTCACAGACAGAAGGAAGAAAGAGAGCGCAAGGGAGGGAAGTGATCGGATGGAAGTCAAGGCACGTTCCTGCTTCAGCAACGCCTGTTTCCTGCTACTCTGCATCCTCCTCAGCAACCTCATCACCCTCTCCCTCTTCTCTTCTGACAGTCCCTTCGGTCAGAATGCGTCCTCTCTCACTACCTCCCTCTCCCGTGCTGAGGACGAGATTGCCCGTCTCCGATCCGAGCTCCGTGCCGCCATCTCCACCTCGGAGAAGCTCCTTCGGGAGCTGGGTGCCTTTGCTTCCCACCTCCACGATGCCGCCATCATCCCATCCCGTCTGGCCGTTCCCGACGACAGCCCCGACCTTCCGAAGGAGTACCTCGAGTTCGTTTCCGCCCAAAAGCTCCCTTTCGGCCATAACACCAACTTCGGCTCCGACCACATTCTCCCTCCGGTCGGCCGTGCTTGCGACCGCCTAACTGACGACCTCGCCCGCTACATGAACTACACCGTCGGCGGGCCTTGCCCGGACGACGAGATCCTAGCGCAGAAGCTCCTCCTCAAGGGCTGCGAGCCCCTACCCCGCCGCCGCTGCCTTTCACCCGGCCGCCTCCCGTCTCGCTTTGTAGAACCGGCCCCGTTCCCCGACTCTCTGTGGTCGATCCCTGACGATTCTTCCGTGGTCTGGACCGCCTACGCCTGCAAGAACTACACCTGTCTCGTCAGCCGAAAGCACCAAAAGGGGTTCGACGACTGCAAAGACTGCTTCGACCTCGCCGGCCGCGAGAAGAACCGTTGGGTCGGACCTCCTGCCGCCGACGGAAACAGCCTCGACTACTCTATCGACGAGGTGCTCGCCTACAAGAAGGGGACCATCCGCATCGGGCTCGACATCGGAGGCGGGACGGGCACGTTCGCGGTGCGGATGCGCGAGCGGAATGTGACGATAGTGACCACGTCCATGAACTTCAACGCGCCATTCAATGGGTTCATCGCGTCGCGAGGGGTGGTGCCTCTCTATATCTCCATATCTCAGCGGCTTCCCTTCTTCGATGGAACGCTCGATCTGGTTCATTCCATGCACGTCCTCAGCAACTGGATCCCGCCCAAGTTGATGCAGTTCGTCTTCTTTGACATATACAGGGTGCTCCGGCCGGGTGGGATCTTCTGGCTCGACCATTTCTTCTGCGTTGAGGACCAGATGCACGATCTCTACGTACCCATGATAGAAGGAGTTGGGTTCAAGAAGGTCAGATGGACCGTCGGCCGGAAGATGGACAGGGGGGCGGAGATGAAGGAGATGTACATTTCTGCTTTGTTGGAGAAACCCATGACTTCAGGATGATCATGGACATCCTTCCTTTTGATTTTGGAGCTGAACAGTGGAATTGAACAGTGGGAGAGGGCTGCATCTCGGTATATTCTATAGTCAATCTTTCGATGGTTTGTGGATTTTTCTGTGTTCCTTAAGTTGGTAATTTGACTTTGGGAGCTTTGTTAGGGATAGATTTTTGTCCTGTCGTGAAGTTGGTCGGGCTGTAAGCGGCGGCTGAGTGAAAGAAGTTTGAAACTTGTGAAAGAAATGCTGCAGACATTCTAAAGTGCTTATGTAAATCTAGCCATCGCATGCTCTTGAATAAATCTACGGTTTGGATAAATGGCGGTGTATATGTCATTTTCCATGAAACAGATCCGCCGTGATACCATTACCACAAAGATTATGTAACGACGGTATAATTTTCTTTTTTTAAGTTTCTTGTTGGTAAAAGGGATGTAACTACATGTTTGCCAGGATAGCAGTTTGATGCCCAAGTACTTTACATTGGGGTTGTTTAATTACTCACGTTTTATCTGATAGCCTTATGTTAGAATTCCTTGATCGCATGGCCTTTTAGTTGATCAACACAACTCAGTCCACCTAGCAGTGACTTGAATATGGATTCCAATTCGATTTTAAATGAAAATTGGATCGGATAATATGCATATCGTAGGACTCCTTCATATATATTGTTATTATCGTTATTAATAAATTAATTTAATATTCTGTAATCATATGGATCACATATCATATATTAAATTAATAAATGTTCGTTCAAATAAGGCTCCGCATCGCTTTTTATAATTTCTTGAAGGCTCCACATCGAATTTTTATAATTTGTTGAAGGCTCCACTCCTTTCCGTTGTTTAATTGCGTGTTAGAGAAAAAGGAGTTACGAAAGAAGATAAGGGAGACGCTAAAATCTTATAAAAAAAGACTCCAAACCCTTTGTTTGGGTTGTTGGTTTTTAATATCCAAATTAAATTTGGATTGAATTCAGTTGTGGTTTTAAAAATGGATTTTGGATTGGATTTGGCTACGAATTTAAAAGTGGGATTCGCATATGATATCACATTTCGTATTTGAATTCGAAGCTGAATGTCAATATGAGAACATCCAATACATCAAATATGGTAAAGGGCATATCCTATTTGAATTCGATCTATTGGCATGCCTGCTTTGATGGTATGTTAAAGTTTGAAGAAGGTCTTCATATTGCAAAATCTAGATGACTAAATAAATATCGTTTTAGAATTAGTTTGCCAAATTTTCTCTTCTAATCTTGCAGTGAAGAGGATGGTTGTAGGAAAAAGAAAGAGAAGATTGGTGAAAAAGTGAGAAGAAAGAAGGTGAAAGGTCTCTTTCTCTCTCTCTTCCATGTTGTATTCGGTGACTACGATTTATATGCTAATATGCAACGTATAGAGAACGGTGACAATCTTATTTTAGATACCTACTGGACCCAGTTAATCTGATGTAATTATCTTAATTATTAGGAAGGCACAATTTTTAAATTAGTAAGGTATTTGTAAATTGTTTATGAATTTGTGTTTGTAACAAAGTTTATGATAAGAACGTTTTCTTGTCTATCGACATATTTCTTCAATTATATGAAAGAAATGTGTTCTTGTCTATCGACATATATGTTCAATTATATTAAAGAAAAGAATTATAAAAAGACCCAGTGTCAATAGAAGAGTTATGACAATCTTTTTTCTTCGTAACGTTTTGTGAAACGATTTGGCCTGTAAGCTCCAAGCTATTGATATATGACTTCATTCTTACAAGAAAATACAGTCGACCACACCCAACAAGATGGACAATAGTGTAAAAATGTACAGGCACATTCATTCTTTCAAGAAAATATTACAGTCGTCCACACCCAACAAGATAGACAGTAGTATAAAAATGTACACAGACACATGATTCGTCCAACATCTTTTTAAATGTAGCGAGCGAGAGAGAGAGATATCTGGCTGGCTTCGTAAAAATTAAATGCCAACATGTTTTTCAATAGATTCATCCAAGTAACATTCGAGATTAATTTTTTTAGAAACCAGCAAATAAATTTTATTGCCAATAATCAATTAAATCTCCTCAGCTATGTCATACAACAGCAAAGAAGGATCAGGCAGGTAACCCTCCTCCTCTAAATGGATATTAAGCTCATCCAGGAGTTCAATGATTTGCTCCCACTGTGGGTGCGATTGATCATGCACAACAAACTCATGGACAACACTGTTGACCTCAATGCAGCTACATCCAGGAGTCTTCTCAACCCCCATCTCTCTCATCGTCTTTCTCATCTTTGCAGCTTCATCCCACCTCCTTCCAGCGGCATATATGTTTGACACCAGCACATAGCACCCGCCTTCACTCGGCGCCAGCTCCATTAGATGTTTCACCACAGCAGCACTAACCTCCATGTTGCCATGGATCTTGCATGCAGCAAGCAGTGCCCCCCACACCACAATGTTCGGCTGCATTGGCATCTCTTCTATTACCTCCTTGGCCTCATCTATCAGGCCTGCTCTACCTAGAACATCAACCATACAGCCGTAGTGTTCAATCGTCGGATCAATGCCAAAATGTTCGGTCATGCGTCGGAACTGTCTCCGCGCCTCTTCCACGCATCCTACATGACAACAAGCACAAAGAACACCCACAAATGTGATCTGGTTCGGCTTCATGCATGACTTCTCCATGTGAGCGAAGAATTCCAATGCTTCATGGCCCAGGCCATGCATTGCCAACCCACAAATCATGGCGTTCCAGGAGTAAAGGTTTCTGTGCTGCATTGTATTGAAGACTTGAAGGGCCATGTCTATTAAACCACATTTGGCGTACATGTCGATCAGTGATGTACTGAGAACAACATCGTGCCTTAGTTTCTTCCTCTCGACATAGGCGTGAACCCATTTGCCAATGTCCAATGCACCAATTTGAGCACAAGCTGAGAGCACACTGGCCATGGTAACGGCATCCGGACCGACACCAGCAAGCTGCATCTTGTGAAAAAGCTCCAACGCCTCAGATGCCTGCCCGCTCTGGATATAGCCGGAGATCATTGTGCTCCACGAAAGCAAATCCTTTTTGGGCATCACTTCAAAAAGAGACCTGGCAAGGTCGAGCATCCCCGACCTCGAATATCCACCAAGCATCGTATTCCATGAGACCACGTTTCGCTCAGGCATATCGTCAAACAACTTCTGCGCAACCTTTACGTCTCCGGATATAAAATATCCATTCAACATGGCGTTCCAAGTGGCTAAATTTCCTTGAGGCATTTCCTCAAACAATTTCTGTGCGGACTCCAATTCACCACACTTCGCATAAAAACTGACAAGGGCATTGTGCAAATAATCGTCGCAGTCAAGCCCGTTTCTGAAGATCTTCCCGTGAATAATTCTTCCCTCATGGCAACTACCCATAAAGGAGTACGTCTTCAGCATAAAGAGGAAGGTGAAGTTGTTCGGCGGAACGCCGACGGACCTCATTCTGTAATACAACTCGACGGCTTTCTCGTAGCATTTAGCCTCGACGAAGCCCCGGATCATGGTCGTCCATGTATAGGCATTAGGTAATTCGATGCAGTCGAAAAGCCGGCGACCATAGTCCAAGTGTCCGGCCACCACGACGGACTCCAAGAGCTTGGTGGCGACGAACACGTCCCGGTCGGCTTCCTGGCGGACGACATGCGCGTGGATTTGCTTCAATTCGCCAATGGACCTGGACGCCTGAAGCCGAGAAAGAGTTCCCCGGCGGAGATTGGTAGTCAAGTTTCTGCGGGGACATGCCGGGAAAACGGAAGGCATCAAATGGCAGCCATCGCTGCAACAGACGATGATCTTGAAGGTTGATGAACGGTTTGAGTTCGGGTCGGAGGCCCATTACCGCATCCTTTCAATCGGCGCTGAATATCCATCTCATTGGAACGCAGAATATACATCTGATAGTAAACCAGTTTCACCAGATATCACTAGATCTCATTTCCTGCTGTGGGATGAAATATTCTTACCTGGAAGTATCAAAATTCTAAGTTCATGACGATTTTCAAGTCTATAATTTGATAAAACTGTGGAATTTAAAATTTGCCCATGTTAAATCGGATTGTCAAGTCTTATATCAGGTAATAGATGGCCCTTGAGCAAAATTCCACGAACATCTCCTCTCAGTGCAATCGTACTTGTAAATGGCCTTTGATGACATTGGATTTTGATTTTCAAACTAAAATTTTAGAAACAAAAGTTCATCTCAGATTGAAATGGAAATGAAAATTTGGTTTTAATTTTCCTTTGTGTTTGATAATCTGGAAGTTTGACTGTAGAATTGAAAATGATGTGTTTGATAAAACAATAATTAAAATTCTATAATTGATGAAATTAAAGCCTTTTTGACATGTGCCTTAAAGAGAAACGAAAAAAATTTAAAGTTCTCAAAATATAACTCCAACCCTATGGTGGAATCACACTTGTAACATTTTGATTAATAATGAACTTATAATTCTGAAATCAAAATTATTGGTTTGATAACATAATTCTCATTTCATCGAATGAGAACTTTAATTTTAAAATTTCGCAAATTTGGCCATATGTTGGCCGACGAATTACTTATCTGATAATCATATCCTAGAACTTACAATTACCTCATAAGTCTATTAGAAATAAAGCATACGTGAAAGCTTGGTGGATTTTATGGGTCTAACCAAGAGCCCGCCCCCAACCCAGGCAGAGATGGATCAAGCCAGGTTCAATTTTAATGAATTATGACATATTGAACTCATGAAAAATAGCTCGTTTTTCCTCATCTTTTGCAGAAAAATTTGCTTCGCCACTATTATTTAGTTTTTTTATTATCCATTTAATTATAATAATTTTAATAAAATATATCCCATTTCATGCACAACCAACCTTACTAGTCGCCTTATGATTTTTCTTTTTAATTTTTAAATTATTCGTAAGTTAGGGCCCGAGGGGGCTTGTGATCGGGTCAAGACACCAGGGTTTTAAAGGGCCCGAGGTCCAACTACAAAGCCCTGTGGACGGTAATCACATCGGATATGGACCTGCCAAAATTTTGTTATGGGATTAATCCGACCCGTTTGCATCCCTGGCCTGCTCTGGTGGGTGTGAGGTAATAAAGGAGCGGCAAAAAGCCAGAGGCATTTTCTTTCTTCGCATCGCTGGGAGGGAAGCAGAAGGTAGACGTGAGGAGGAGGAGGAATGGCAGGAGCGGAGGCTGAGGCGGTGGACTTCGAGCCGGAGGAGGATGACCTCATGGACGAGGACGGCGCCATGGACGCCGATCCCTCTCCCGTCCCCCAGCCTAGGCTGCGTTCCACAGTCTACGCCTCGGGCGGGGGCGGCGGGGGCGGCCCCAAAAAAACCAAGGGCAGGGGTTTCCGCGAGGCCGATGCTGAGAGGAACAACCGCCTCGCTGCCCGAGACTTCGACTCCCTTGACTCCGACGGCGGCCCCGGTCCCCAGAGATGTTCGTTTCTTTCTCCCTCTATCTTTCCTCTTGCTTGCCCAGTTCCTTTTATTGTGATTTTTCCGTTGTAGATTTTTTTTTTCGTCTGCTTGGTGTTCGATCCTTCCTTCGCTTATAATGAATTTGGGTATTCCTTTCCGTGGAGGAGGAATGGGGTTCTTGCGTTTTGGTTGTGCTTCTTGAACTGTGTTTGCAGGAGTTGATAGGATATTCCGGTGGAAAACCACTTGTCATTCCATGAGGTTCTGTTTAATATGAATAAGTTTACTCCTCCTTTTCTCGTTTAGCTACTTTGGGTGATTCATGCAACTGGATGGTTCCGGTGGAATGAATGCTGGATTTGTTGCCCCGTGAAGGAATGGAGACTAGTTTCGGGTTTTCTTACTGTTTTTTCCTACTCTGGTCATCCTAGAGTTCTTTTTTCTTTTCCATTTCATTCTTCTTGATGTTGCTGTTGTTATTTTTCTCCTCTTGAACTAGTTGCTTTAGTCACTGTGAGTCTGAATTTGCGCATGCTCGCATGATTTTGGTAAAACATGGAGTTGCTTGTGCATATAAGTGCTGATTGATTCCAGGGGATGAACACATTGATTATAAGGATTTAGTTGCATGGAAGGATGTAGATGGATCATTGCTTCTTGGTTTCGTGGTTGGTTGCTGTTGATGTATAATTTTTTTCGAGTCATGTTTCAAGTTCAGGTTCTTGTGTTAATTTATGATTTCTTGTTTGTTCTGATATGACGTCTTGGGCAGTGGAGTCTCGCCTCTACACTTAATGTTGCATTATAATTTTTCATGAAAACTTCCCAGCTGCTTATTTTACTAGCTTTATAAGCTTTTGGTCTTGGTAGACGCTTCATTTAAAGTTTTTTCATTACCATGTTTCTTCAACCACAGCGGCCTGCTTCAGGAGAGCAAAGAAAAAATTTGGATTGACTAAAATGCCTAATAGAGAAATCTGGACAGAGCTGTTAATTTCTTCTTTTGAAAAACAATGAGAGGTGGAATTAGTATTGAGTTTTATATGATTAGTTTTATTAGTCAGATTTATGACTTGAGTTGTCTAGCAAGTCCGCTAATGGGGCAAGTGGATCTGTGTTTCCACTTTATCAATTGCCATTTTCCCTTTTCAGTGAATCCTTCCTTTTATTGTCTTCTTCTTCTTCTAACAAAGGTTAGGCAAGATATTTCCTCCATTGATATTTTTGAAGTGAGAACTGGGAATCCTAGTCTGGTTAAACGTTTTTACCTTGGAGGGTGCACAACCTTGTACATTTTACTCTCATCAGTTTGGTAGTCAAAATTCCAACTAGTCCGATTAGTCGGTTGTCTACTGATCTAATTCTTAAACTGGTGATTGGTTTAACTAGTCAACTATCTAGTGTAAGCGTTCTTTAGCCACCTAATTGTTGACATTTGACCTTGACATATGAAGCAGGGATCAAAGTGCAGTATGACTGTAAGCTTGTTCAATCTCTTATTATTTCTCTGCAACATGGTCCTGGTAAGGAATATAGGAATGTAGCCTTTGCATGACTAACATATAGTGGCACATCATGTGCATGTGGAGAAAGAGAGGTCAGCTGTTCTTTGTCCTGAGGAATTATCAAACACTTATTCAGTGTTAAACCTCATGCAGTGCGCTTTTCAATTTTAATTTGTTATAAAACAGGTTGGAGATGCTGCTCTCTTCTATCCTTCCTGTCTGCATGAAGGAAACAGTTCTTACACTCTTTTTCTGTATATATGGAACATTCAGCTATAGGAGAAATATATATCATTAGATATTCTAGGCTTCTAGGAACAGTGTTAACTTGTTTGTGTCCTGGAATTAATCCAGGCCATTTTCTTGAATACTTTCTGTTTTCTTTTAGTTTTTATATACTTTGCATTAGTCATATATTGGAAGATATTCACAAATATCGTTTTCGGGTTTTAAACGGCAAGGTTTTTCTCGGGTATAATATGATAGAGTTACTAATTTTTGAAACAATTAAAAAAATGAGATCCTAAAAAATAGAACACAGAAAATGTGAAAATAAAAAAAAAGTGTAAAAGAATGAGTGAAAACAAAAAAATGAAAAAAAAAACACGTTTTGTGCATTTTTTAATTTTAGTGCTTTTAAAAAAATGTATTTTATCTCCTTTTTTTGGCTGACTTGTTTTTGATGTTTTTAATGCATTTTTTTCGAAAAATACATGCTCTTTTCCATTCTTGTTTCTTAGTTGATTGATGCAACCACTTTGGTACATTCATCTTTCTTGTCCTTTTTTTTTTCTTGAATCGTCTGTACCCTTTGTTCTTATGCCATTTAGAGTGGTGGTGTTCTATGCTCATTACTTTTTGCAACTGTATATATAAGGTTCATTTTCTGGTTGCTTTCTCAATTAGGCTTGGGTAAGCTTGTTTATGGAAGAGGGAAAGGAAACTAAGGGTTCCTGTAGAACCCAGCTTTAGCAATTGCATAGAATTAATTTCTGGTAAAACTGGTTTTGCCAGAAGCCTGGTTTTACCTTGTTTGGATGAGTAGAAGTAAATTTTCATGGAGTTCTGCATACGCTCGAAAAAAAATGTGTCCAAATTTTGGTTTCCAGTGGCCGGCCATGGTTGGTCATTCAGAACGTCACAAAAAGCAAAGATAATTTCACCAATTTTTGGGCTAGCCCTGTACATCCCTGTGGCTACTTAACTCCTGCGTATTCTCCTGGTGAACTAGTCATGCATGGCTAGGTTTTATCCAAATCTTGATTTGTGAGCACTGAACCAAGTTTAAGAATAAAACCTGGTACTTGGGTTTGTGCCTAAGACCTTGTCTTTATTCAGGTTGGGGGTATTATCTCCATGAAGACTAGCAAATTATTTATCATCAGTTCTATTTTAGGTGTAATATCTTCCTTTATGAATTTGTGTCTTCCCCTATGAAATAGGAACTTGTTTCTGCTGATTTTGCCAAAGCTAATAGGCAGAGCAGGTTTGATAGGAATTTTTTAAGTCTTTTGGCTTTTTTACATTTTTTACTTTTTACCACCTTGCTCCAATGCACGATGGAACTTCACATTTTTCTTTTTGTGTATGTGTGTTGGGAAGCAAGAGAGGGAGAGCAGGTTTTAGTCATCTTGTGCTTGTTGCAATGTTCTGACGTTGAAACTCTCAAATATTTATATGCGGCAATAGTTTTGAGTTGTGCTTTTGGCACCAGTTGGTTGGTTGTTCAATGATTCATCCAGAGGCTCTTATTGTCCTCAAGTTATAATGGTAGTTTCTATTTTTAGTTGTTTTCTTGGGTTTATGGAGCAAGGTTAGTTCAAAGTTAACGATATTGTGCACTATGAGTTGAAATTTGTCATCCCACATGTTGTTGGTCTCAATTGTGAAGATAGGTTATTTTCCTGCTGTTCTGGTTTATCTTGACTTTTTTCTTTCTATTCAATGCTAGTTTTCTTCTACGTTGTCAGTTATTTTTACCCTTTAATGGCACTCATAGGCTACACCATGTATGGGGACTTTATTGAATATAACTTGAGGTTTAGGTTATGTTTGGTAGGTTTTGCCTGCATAACCTGTCTTCTGTTTTGAGGTTGAAATTAATCTTCTGATTTATTATTATTATTGGGGGGGACTGTAAATTTTTCACTTACGTCTTGATGTATGATTAACCGTATGAATCCTTCTTTTCACAACTTGTAGCTGTGGAGGGGTGGATTGTTTTGGTTACTGGAGTTCATGAAGAGGCCCAAGAAGATGACTTACATGCAAAATTTGGTGACTGTGGAGAGATCAAGAATTTGCACCTCAATCTCGATCGCCGCACTGGTTTTGTTAAGGTGACTATGATTGCTTTTCTCTTTTTCCGATGAATATGTGTATGAAACTTATTACGTGTTGTTTACAGATAATTAAATGTTTCATTGATTCTTCGTTTGTCACTTTCCTATTGTTGGCCTTGACTTTGTGGCAAATAGGCTTCATGCATTGATATCTTGGGTTTTGAGACATCGACCATTCAATGTTCTGCTACAGGAAAGAGGCCCAAGGATTGGCATGTTGCTGGTCAAGGGTTGTCCTCGTACGCCAAAATTGCTTTTGGATTAACTTTTGTTAAGTGTCTGGATTAACGTCCAAGGACAAAGAAGCATGTGAAGTTCTGAAATCTTGTAGACGATAACTGATTCTGCAGTTCTGCTATTCTGAACTTGTGTTTTTTTTTTCAGAATTGAACTATGGCATTTGTCCATCTGGTTAGGGGATAACTTGATGGCACATGCTTAGTTTTCAAAATCCAGACTAATTGGCCAACTGATTGGTTCGTTTGAGTTGGTTATCGACTGTCCTGTATTCAAGCCATTGACTAGTTGGTCAGACTAGTCAATGGGTCAGTGGGCCTGGTCAATGATCAACCAGCTAATTCTTATATAAATATGTGTGTGCATTCTTTGCATAAATATGTATGTTATTGCATTTATTTCCATATAATTGTGTAAAACTATATATTTGTTTATGTATAGACAGTGGACTTGGGAGTCTTGGACTGAATCAGATCGATTAGTCCAAATTAGTTTTCTTAGGTCTTGAACAACTTGTGTCTGACTTTCGATTATTTAGCATACAATTTCCTTAATTTGTTGATCCTTTTTCTCTTAAAAGGATGGTTCCCTTGCTAGATAGTGCTTATCATGTGACAGTTGCCTTGAACATTGGATTACAGCCCTTTGGCCGTCTAGTCTCCATATTTTAGTAGGGACCCAAGGTTTGATCTCCAACCCCTTCTCCTCTGTCTCCCTAGGGCATCCCCTTTTCCTTTTCCCTAAGAAGTTTTAGGCTGACCTGTCTTGGTGGATTCCTTTATCAGAAATGATATGGTCACAGAATTTCACTTCTTTTACCGGATGTTGACTCTTGTACAACAACTTTATTGTATTTAAGGACATCATTTTTTCACTTGAAGGAAAATGTAACGCCAATATACCGATTACTCTTGTGCAGGGCTATGCATTGATAGAGTATGAGAATATAGAGGAAGCACGGGCTGCTATAGAAACCTTGAATGGAACTGAGCTTCTCACGCAAACTATATCTGTTGATTGGGCTTTCAGCAATGGACCCTTCAGGCGCAGAAACATGAGGAGGAGGTTGCCGCCTAACCCCTTTTTATATTTATTATGCATTTATATTGTGTTGTTATAATTCGTGCAGCTACCACCATTTAAACTCTTGTGAAATTGTTTTCCCCGCAGGTCTCCACGTGGGCACCGTTCTAGGAGCCCTCCTAGGAGAAGATACTGAGCGTGTTGGTTTTCTTGGGGATCTATGGAGAACTTCACGAGGTGCTTGCGGCGTGTGCTTGTTGTAGCAACTGTTCCCTGCATGGGAATACACCCTGATATCTTGACTTTTTCAATTGTAAGGTTGCTTGCGGATGGATTTGTTGGGCTTTAGTATTTTCGTGCCTCTGTTCACTTTGATTTCGTACTTTGATTGATGTGTAATTAGCTCTTCTGGTTTTCACCATTGAAGAGACGAATGTGGTGAATTTTAGGGATCACAGTGGCTTGAGAAGGGAATTATGCGAAGCTAAGTTCAATTTCATGGTTATTTTTTTCTGTTGAATGTCATGGTTGACAAGTTGTCGGCTTGTCAGTGTCACGGAGTGGTGGGATAGTTGTACACGATGTGAAAGCTGCTTCTACGGGAAAGTTTCATATGCCCTGCATATATGTCAAAAAGGGATTTGTGAGTGGGATTCGCATTTGGAATCTGGTAAATGGAAAATGAGGGGATGCACTGGTCCTGTGGTGTCTATGTTCTGTCGACCCTTTCTGTTGGCCTTCTTTCGGACGAGAGGCAAGTTAGCTGTTAGTACTCTCATTGACTGTTGCAGAGTTGCAGCGGAACCCCTCTCTCTCTCTCTCTCTCTCTCTCTCTCTCGTGCACGTGCACATTCTTTCGGACGCGAGGCAACTTAGCTGGTAGGATAAATCTTTCCATGGACTGGACTACTCTCATTGCTTTGCGAGTCTCCTCTCTTGGATGTATGGTATGTTTTTGGGAGTTTGCCGGACCCCCTTGTATTCATTGTTTGGATTAAGAATAGAAACAATAGAATGAAGTCAATGTGGTGTCAAGTCCAGCAGAGGAGAGCAACTAATTCATTAATTTTGAGTGAATAAAAGTGGACAAAACATGATAATGATCTATCCATAACTGCTCATGCTTTTGCAGACAAGGTCAAGGGGTTAAAACTCCGTTGTTTACTTCTAGTCGCATTATCCGGCTCGAATTTTCCGAGTTTAGAATTTGGCTTTACAGTGGTGAACTGCCCCAGCATTTTATTCGGCGTGCTTGCTTGCATAGAAAAAAACAAAATCCAAGCAAATATCGCACTTGAGAATTTTACCATGAAAATTTGGTTCTTTACCTTTCTGATGAGGGAAAATAGCCTCTCTTCTTTACTCTTGGAAATAAAAGTTACCTACCCAGTTGAGAAAGGTTTTAGCTTCAACCAAAGCCATTTTATGGACCAATTAGGAGTAACTTGCATTGGTTGAACTTTCATTTATCTGGTCAAATGTAAGTCTTGCCTCTACGATAAAGTAATAGATTTTAGCTCTTCCGCAAAAGCATCTGATTGGAGCAATCAAAATGTTGAAAAGCAAAAGCCAGACTTTTAAGAAGCCGAAGTTTTTATTGTTATCTAGTGAAAATCAGTCGTTCGTCAGGGAGTAATGAAAAATGTTAGCACCCACCCCCTTGCGAACAAATCATGATGTCCTGGTCGACCTAGCCGTTATTCAGTAGAGGTTTTCGAACTTATTTGCACATTTTAAGGCCCAAAATTACTGGCATGATAAGTTCTTCACTCGGAGTTACTATATTTGATCTTCCGATAACATTTTAGTTCATTACCAAAACGAAAAAAGAACAACTTGTAATACAAGCTCCTCGATATGAGTCCAGCATCACATTATACAGCAGAATATTACAAGAAAATACAAACCAAAAGGTAACTAACTTAGTAGCTTATGCATAGAGTAGCAGTCCAGGTGTTGGAGATTAACAATGTGAAGCATCACTAGGAGTGCACTTATGTTTAGAAACAGCACAGATGCAGCAATGCTGAGAGGTACCGGGCAACATCTGAACTGTCTGAACTCGAATTTGGTGCTTAAATAGAATCGACAAACTTATTATGCATCTGCCGTCTTGGGAGCACTGTTCTTCTGGCCGGGGAGGGGCGACAGAGAGGGAGAAGGTACCAAGAAGAAGATGGTGACCTGCGGTGGCTCCACGATATCAACTGTCCCTTCCAGCATCTTGGCGACCTTCCCCATGGAGGGCCGCATCTCAGGCCGATCCTGGAGGCACCAAATTGCCGTCTTCACCATCCTGTCCACCATCTTAGAATGCTGACGGCAGTCATATGACTGAAGCAGCCTGGGGTCTAGGATGTCTTCCACCTTCTTCTCGACACAAGCCTTCTCATAGGCCCATTTGGGCAGATACCACTCACAGCTCTCCATGGAAGATTGCTGAAACTCCATATTTCGAATGCCACAGACGATCTCAAGCAGTACCATCCCGAAGCTGTACACGTCCGCCTTTGCCGTGATCGTTGGGCTGATGCCGGCCCATTCCGGTGCCAAGTACCCACGAGTTCCCCGTATTCCTGACATGCTCACCATGTCTGCCTTCGTGGCCAGCTTAGCTAAACCGAAATCTGAGACTTTGGGGCAGAAATCATTCTCTAGAAGGATGTTCTCTGGCTTAATATCACAGTGAAGCACCCACTCGCGGCACTCTTCGTGAAGGTAAGCGATGGCCCTCGCCACGCCTATGGCGATGCGATAGCGTGTGCTCCAGTCAAGCATGGGAGCCTCTGCAACGCCTTGCTCTCTGACTGCAGCCGGGAAGAGGTACTTGTTAAGGGAGCCGTTGGGAACGTACTCGTAGACAAGAAGCCTCTGCCCCTTCTCGGCGCAGAAACCCCATAGGCGCACCAGGTTGAGGTGGTGCAATCGAGCAATGATGGCCGCTTCGGCCCAGAACTCAGCGTCGCTGCTGCAGCGAGAAGAGAACTTGAGCCGCTTCACGGCGACGACCCGGTGGTCAGGCAGCTCGCCTTTGTACACCGTGCCGAAACCACCGGAGCCTATCTCGTGGCTGAAGTCGTCGGTGGCAGCCGTGAGCTCGGCAAGGGTGAAGCGCCTAAGAGGCAGCTGATCCAGACCGAGGTTTCCTGCCGACTCCCTGTAGTGGGTGTGCCTCCGAATGAAGGCCCAGAAGAAACCCATTGCACCAAGGAGCTCCAGAGCAAAGAAGCAGCAGACGATGGCGAGGTTTCTGTTCCTCGGATTGGACATATCGGGGGCTTCCGGCAGCAGGAGGCGAACAGGGCACGTCGTGTTCACCAGTTCCGTCAGGCCGGTGAAGTTGGTGATCGCGTTCTCGCGCTTCGACACGCGGATGAACGACGTTGTCAGCGTTCCAGGCGACCAGCGCCCCTCGAGCAATTGGTCAACGTGGGCACAGTATCCGCTGCCATCAAATCGGTAGACGAAGCCGCGACAGAGTGGTTGATCCAAGCAGCCCCTCTCACAGGAGGACAGAGTTGGAGTAGGGGTAACGTTCGGGTTGAGACCCTTTGTGAAGTTGACAAAGTCTAGTTGCAGGAACCTGGTTTCAGCAGGGTCAGTGATATTGATTATGGGCTCGCAGCGACTTCCCGCTGTGCGACGGAAACCAGGCGGGCAGACGCAGGAGACTTGGTCATCAACGTCGCTCATGCAAATGGAGTTGAGACCACAGAGGCCGGGAACGAGACAAAGGTTGGAAATCAACCGCCAGACGATCAACCAGCTCCCGTTGGCTGGATTCATGCTATAGACCCTCAGATTGCCGTCTGGATCAAGAGTTAGCCGGCGCAACGTGTTGTTTTGCCCGAAGTCGGCAAGATAATAGTCCCCGGTTTGTGCTTTCAGAAGGCCGTCGCTTGTTAGATTCTTTAGAGCCCCCTTGCCGATGCTCTCGTATAAGTATTGCTCCTTGTTGAAGCTCAGTGAGGTCCAGTTCACGAGATCATAGAGGCCAGATCCGTAGTCGGTGAGGCTCCTTCTGGCGACGAGATTGATGGGAGGAAGCGCCTGGCCGGGGAGAATGGTGTCCGTCGGATTGTCGAAGTTGGTCCAACTATCAAACTGGAGGAGGCCGGTCTCCTCTAGCACCAATTTTGTTGAGTTGGAACTGGCAGTAGTGTTGATCGAGATCGTCGTCGAGCTGAGGATGAGCTTCCCATCTTCGGAGAAGACTAGCGAGGACGAGTTGCTCACAGGGGAGTCACGGTTCATGGCCCAAACGATAGTTTTGTTGGATTGTCGGTACCAAACGGCAAAGAGGAAGAGATAGGGAGAATTCGGGAGGGGCCAGAACCCGGCGGCGAAGCTGCCGCCAGGGGAGACTAGCACTCTGTTCTGGTCTACTCGCCAGGGTGAGTCTTGGATGGAGAAAGAGGTGAAGTTTACATACTGGTCGGATATTGCAGCGGCAGAGAAGATGGGGAGGAAGAGAAGAACGGTAACGGCGAAGGCGGCCATGAAAGGAAGGTGCTCAAGGGAGGATCCGAATTCTCGACCTGCCGGACTACTGAGAACCTTACCGTGAATATGTATGTCTTCAATGGACAACTTGGTGGTGAAAAACTTCAATGCCGGGACGAATTTACAAAGACTTTATCAGGTCAATCTATCAGGTAGCCTGGCGACATCATCACCATTGGAAAACTTGAACGACCTTGATTAAGAAATCAGACTACTCCGCCATGAAGAAATTACGAGCTGGACTAGAGCAGCTTTAATAATGATAGCTATACCAGTCCAAAAAGTTTTCCTATTGTTACCTCATTTTCTCCTTAGCAACAGCAACGTTTTCACTCCCCACCATTGTCATTCTGATATTCTTAAAGATATGTCTCACAATTTACCTCCTTGGTTGCAGTTAATTTATTCAAAATATCATAATCTTATTTCTTTTTGCCGTTCTTGGCTCCCCAATATGAAGAAGCAAATTTTTCAGATGAATTCCAGTCTATCAAATATTCCACCTTCCCCAAAACCCCTTCACAGGTTACTCAGTTGGGCAGATCTACTGTGTCATAAATTCGAATCCAAGCACATTCAACAGTCTACGATTCTCCCCCGAGTTAGAAGAACGAGTAAAAGGAAATTATTCAAGGTGGTCCATAGTTGCACCTCTGAAGAGACAAGTCAAGTCGTCTTTTGATAATCGCCATTGTTCTACGTGAGGACAAAATGGACTTTGAGTAAACCCTGCACCATACTGCCTCAGATCTATACTTCGTTTTCAGAAAGACTTGACCTGTTGGCCATTGACTTGTCAATAACCTACCAAGACTTATTTACTGACTGACCAATGGGGCAGGCTTGGTAAGCCCACCCAAACTTAGGCCTGGTCAAGTACGGGCCTTTGATGGGGAAAAATCTTCAAATGACTAACAAAACTGATTATGTACCATTCCTTTATTATCGATGTATTATTCAACAAATATGTGGTGGATCAATGTATTTCATTAGGACCGTTAAATACATTGTGGTTTTTTAATAAGATTGTTAGATTTAAAAGAATAATGACAAACTAAACGATGCAAAGAGGAAATTAAATTTTGGTTCAAGATTTAATAAAACACAAAGTTTTTGTGATCAGTCAAGACCTGATTCAATCCATTTAGTTTGAATCGAGTAGGAACTGGATTGATTATCCAATCCGTTCCCCCCCTATAGTGCCGAGCCTGGTAAGCCTGTCGGTTACGAAGCGGAGTGGCAGGCTTTGTTCAGGCTCTTGAAGCATGCATTTTAGTTATACCACCAAAACTAAGAAGTTCAATAATAAAGTCTTCGGAAAAATGGTGAACCAAAAGATTTATTCTTTTCAAAATAAATCAGAACTTTAAAAAAAATTACTTAAAAAAATTCTTTTCAGATTCAATTCGAGGTGTAGTCGGCAGAAACTTGATCGGCCAATGGCAATTTCTGGATGGTCTATGTTCGCTAGTCGGAGTTGCTCCACTTCTGGCCGAAACTGTGTCTGCCATTCCCGTTTTGAAGCAGCTTTTCGGAGCTGAAGTATGTAGGGAGCGTGGCCAATCAGAGGTTTGGGCCGTTGGTATCGCCGGTTAGGATTGTATCGCCCTGCAAAGAGATAACTAATGAGGATAAGCTGATAACAGGGGATCCACGGTTGGCAGCCCAGACGATGGTTCTGTCGAAGGTATTTTGGTACCAGACGGCAAAAAGGAAGCGTAAGGGAATGGTCGGCAAAGGGAGGAATCCGATAGCAAAAAACGTCGTCAGTGGAAACAAGCTATCGTTCTTGTCGTGAGTCGTGGGGAGTCGTAGATGGAGAAAGATGAGGGCTTATGAGTGCATGAAAGGAGGAAAAAGAGGTAGTATGAGAGGAACGGCAACGGGATGGGGCCTGGGGGAAGATAAGAATATGAATTCCTTGCTCTTTTGGTTTGGCGAAGGTGGTGATCCGACTTTGGAGTCAACCCTAACACTTGAGACCGGTGCTTCTCAAATAACCTTTCCAGAAAAACTTATCCGGGGTTGGCTGAGGGGAATGACCGAAAGATTCGTTGAGTATTGACTGGGAAATGTCTGAGACGAACCCCGCTGGCTGAAAGGACAACATTTTCGCGTTTACGAGTTACGACACGTCCGTGATTTCATCGTGGATGGTAGATTCCGCTCAGGTTGTCATCCGAAATTGTGGATGCTGAAGATGCTGAACGAACGATGGAGGTGACTGATATTTGAGCCTTGTCATCTGATGCGTGTAATTGGGGCGCATCACCATCGAATTGATCAAAAGTTGACCGCTTCAATGCAGTTTCTGTCGCGTCTATTCTCTCAGCGTCAGGTGATTGTCCAACTAACGATGTCCCGTTATCCATGTGATATGGCCTCATCATTTATATTCCCTTATTCACTGTAAATTTGTACAGGCAACAGGGGTCTTATTAGTGAAACGTGTTGTCCACGATCAGCTTCGCGAAACATGGTTTCTTCTCTAGACGAAAAGCGAAAAATGTCGGGTATATGAATATTATTCTTGTTTGTCATTATAGTTACGAGAACGAAAAAAAAAGAAAGAGGAGACAGAGTTGAAAGTTCGACAGAAAAAACAGAACTTGGAAAACCCATCCCTTACATATATCAGTTAGGCAGGAATTTAAAAGAATCCTACTAGCACCCCTTTACAATTTACATAGCTCTGATTCCTAAAACAAGACGCAGCATGACATACATATGTCGCAGATGGCCAGGTCAACACTCAAAAATTTTACATCTTTAAGTTTCGCTTCATGCCAGTTAGAACAGTCAAAACGCAGGAAAGGAAAATCTCACATTTGGTTGAGGGTAAGATCAAAGAAACCAAGGCAATATGCAATGGGGCAAGGACCATACAGCCTCACTCATATGGATCAATGGGCAGGCAGAGAGACGATGAAACTAACTAGGTAGGCTCAGTCCCTCCGATAGTAGAACTTATCGGCCCACCTTTGCTTTCCGCCCCGCCAGATGCAAGGAGAGGAGACATTCGAATATGTGAGAGAAAGAAATTTATGCAATTGATTTATAGAGAGGAGAGAAACCTTTATGCAATTGATTTATCTAGTCATGTAACAGTGAAGTTCGTTTGAGGACCACGCACTTTTTTCGATCTCCAACAATTTATAACCACCGAATAGAATGCCGGCCATCACAGGCATGCCAGTTACAAAAAGAATACTCAATTCAAAAAAGGGAAGACGGACGAGGTCAGTCATGAGACGGAAGAGGAGCATAGGGTACAATAAGAAGAACGGTCATTCGTCCCCAACCGGACGGAAAATAGGACTAGAGACCTTACTGGTCTTGGCAGCCACCATCAGGCAGAAAGCTTTCAAGAGGCAGCCATCAGCAATCATGCATCCAGGCTGCTGCTAGCCCTAAGGGCACAATGATATATACAATGATGCAGGCAAAACCCACTGGACTCGCGAAGCACCAGACCTCGTAAATTTAGCATCACAAGTACATCAAAATTTTGATCCATTCAAAACTTAATGCTGCTCGATGATTAATTTTGATCGAGTCAGAAGTCCATGCTGCTAGATGACATCAGATAGTGTGCTCGATCTGCCCATTTGGGGCTTGTCGGAATTAGATCTTCTTCTGATTGATCTTCACCAAGAGGGACGACAGGCTACTGACATAATAACCACAAGGACATGAGCTTTGCATCTGCCAAGTGTTGGTTTCTGTAGTACAAATAGTTTCAGCAAATCTGGAAAAACATCACCCACGAATAGACATTATTTTCGATGTCTACGTTTTGGTTCAGCTCTCTGCCGTTTCTCATCCTCCCAGTCACGATCATATGTTCTGAGTCAAACTTGTTAAGGCCTTTATTTCCCTTTCGCGAAATTAAGCATTATGGAGAAACTTTACAAACTGAGTTAGACATAATTAATTAATGCACGCTTCGGCCATTCCAGGAAGTACCGTGGAACTAGCTTCTCTTATTCTTTCTAGAAGTACCATCTGGAGCTATTAATTTGATTTGGAAGGAGAAAACAACTGCAAGGATAAGAGAGTAATTTTCAAGGATACGGTTCATTGTCACGCCGGCCAATCTTGCCTGTAGCTTCTTTAGTGTGCATCCTTGGCATCTGATCCTCGATGCTGTATGGTGCCCGTTGCAATATGGCTCCCTTGCGGTCATTTCTACCGTCATATGATTGTGACATCCCTGATGCAAGTGGAGGACCAGTAGCCAGTAAATAATCACCACCAGCCTCTGAAGGAGGGTGTTCTCTTTTGAGCCGACGCCTTTTTGAAGCCACTGCAGCATCAATATCCTCTTTCATCATGCTGCCTTTGTCCCTCTCTCTGTCCTCCGCCTGAATGTATACAATGCATGTAACACAATCTTAGTCAGTTGAATAAATACAAAACTAGTAGAGATACATCCTAACACTGAATAAAAGAGAGAAGTGGTCGGGACTGACCATAACCACGTCTAAAATCCACAAACTTTTGGCATCAACAGATTGCAAGAACAAATAAAGAATGTGGATCGTCATCCATTACCTTCCACAAGCATTTTAAGCTTCCTAGATTAATCTTCTCAGTTTCAAACCTACATAGTCTACCCACCAACGGTTGCTTTAGAAATATAACCTCTTGTAGTTTCAAGGCAAAATATGTCGACTGAACAAGGCTCCAAGATCAGATCCTATACGTGTTACAACCAACCGATCAAGCCATAAAGTACTAATACAAGTATCAATAATGGACCAAAATAATATCATAATTTCTTAAATTATCACAAGTACCATAGTTCTGGAAGAAGAAGCTTAAATTATCATAAGTACCATAGTTCTGGAAGAAGGAGAATACATTTGAAGTCCAAATAAGAAACATGACATTTTGGGAGAAACTTGAATAAGACCAAATATGTGAAAGATAGTAACTATATCCAAAGTCATTCATCAATAGACAAACTGCAGTCATGAAAAAAAAGCCACATATCGGCAGTAAGCAGTTCGATTCAAGAAAGGGAGTATAAACAAAGGATGAACAGATCTCATTTGTTTAGCAATAAAAGCCCCAACAGTTTGAAGATCCAACACACTTCCATGAACAACATAAACCAAACGGATAGAAAAAAATTATTTGCAATTCTATAGCTACCTGACTATGTAATGCACTTTATTTGTCCAGAATTTTCTTCTATTGCCAATCAATATAACGTACAATTATTTAAAATGGCATACCTTTACAGAGAGAATGTCTCGGTCGTCACGCTTCCGCTCTTTCATATCCTCCTCCCTTCTGCGCTTAGCATCATCCAATGAAGCAATCAAGTTCTCCTCTGAACGTCTTCTTTCTTTGTCTTCATGTCTTGGGGACAGCCTCTGCATGTATCTAGCATTTCCAGCCCTCCTGTCAGACTCCTCCTCCCTTCTACTAATGGAAACTGACTGTGGAACAACATTTGGAGGTAGTGGTGGGGGTGGTGGCAAGCTTTGCCCATGATAACGATCTTCCGCATGAGATTTGTCAGCAGATGTTTCCACATACCTTAGTTTATTGCGATCATCTTTGCTGTGCTCATCTTTAATTTTGTCAAACGTGCGATCAACACTTCTTTCAGCTCCTCTCTCCTGTATTCTATCAACTGACTTTTCCCTTCCATACCTTTCAGTAGATCTGTCCTTAGAATCACCACGAGATTTATCAGGGCGTTCACGGTGGTCTCTATCTAATCTCTCATTAACTTTCTCTTTTGGTCTATCAATAAGTTTCTCCATCACTCTATTTGCATTGTGCTCATCATTACTTATTTTTTCATGGTCTCCAATGTGCAGTTTGTCAGCTAATCTCTGGTCCACCGATCTTTCCCTGTCAGAGTGCCGAACCTCCAGGTTCTCAACATCCTTCACTTCACTCTCTCCCTTTCTCCGTTTATTCAATCTTTCAGATTCTTCTACAGAAGTCGGTCGTCTCTGTTGCTTATCTACATTTCTTGTAGCAGAACCACTCTCATAACGAAGTGGGGAAACTGAGGATCTGGTAGAAGACCTTGATGGGTCATGAATGTCAGCTTCATTAACCTCACTTCCAACTGAATTTCTCAGTTCTGTAGATCTGATTACAGCTGGAACATTAGCATGAATATCTGAACTCGTTCTACTTGATATAGTTGAAGTTTTAGTAGCTATAGTTCCAGGAATATTGCCACCATTAGTAGCAGCTGCTGCAGAAGCATGAATCGCCCCACCCTGTATAACCTCTGATGTGAAACCTGAGGGCTCCTTTTCACCAGCTGAAGACAATGGAGTGGCCACCCGACTGGCAGATCTTCCAGATTTTGTATCATCTTTCACCAAGTCTTGCTTTGCCTGTTTTGTGACACCTTGAGCCATACGCTTCATCTGAGATCTCGACTGGAAAGCAAGCAAGAAAAGGTTTAAGAACAAAATGAAACCCAGAAAAGAATATTTCTGTTGCACGCCAATGTAGCAACTAAAGCACAATGGCAATGTAGCAACTAAAGCAAAATGGCTTATGCCTAATGAGCTCGACTTCTGTTCCATGATTTTATATAAGTGACTCTAGTATCTCTAAATATTCCTATACACAACCGAAATTTGCACCATTGAGATGAAACAAAAATTAAAAGATAAACATTCAGCAAATCATACCATCAAGTCATGTAAAAATAAATCATAACCGTTAACGTGCAATAAAATAATATGCTCTAGTTTACCCATTCGTTGTATAAATCACACATAGATTCGTCACATTAAACAATCAGCAAGAATGTCCACATTGTTTACTTTGTAACCATTAGATGCCCCAGCTACAATATTTCCTCAATAACACTAAAACGATAATGAGCAATTATGCATTATCAAGAAAATTAATGGCCCCCATGTGCTTATTTCATGCATTTACTTACGGCATGTGAATTCAGACTTTCCAAACGAACAAGGTAAAATTCAGGGAATAGGAGTACCTCAAACTCCACAGGAGCTTTCGATAAGACTTTTCCCGTAGATTCGTCCAACATGGGGCCTTTAGCAATATCATCTGAATTCTTCAGCAAACTAGATGCTTTGTGTGCTGTACTTTGTGAAGTAGTAGACGAAGCAGTAACTCGAGGATCCACATTACTTGTGTTCCCCATCAAAGTGTTGCTTCTTGTTTTAATTTGTGCAACGTCATGTTTTGCAAGTGTGACACTTTCAGACCTTTCAAGCTTGCCATCCACAGGTTTCAGAAGTAGCACCTGCTCCTTGGAAGGATTTGATATATCAGGGGTTTGAGATGTAGAGGAAATATTTCTGGCCCCAGCAGTTTCATTCTGAGAGCTTAAAAGGACAGATGTGCTCCCAGCAGGTAATGCATTGGTAACCAAATGTTTAGCTGGTGATGCTGCAGGCTTCAGATCAACAAATCCCATCCCAAATTCTTCTTCTGAAACCCATGAGCTCTGCACGCACCGTGAAAAAATCAGTAATTTGACAGCAATAAATTCATGCTGCATGAGAAGACTAAAATAATAGATTAAATGAGAACAGAAGTCAAATGAACTTCCTATTCTTACAACAGAAATGCCCCAATAAAATCACCTTTCTTGCAGCCAGAGCTGCAGCGACACCTGTAGCCAAGACCTTGAGGTCTTCCCGTTCATCCCCTTTAATTTTTGCCACCTGCAACAACAACATGACTAGGATCATACTGGGAATCACTTTATATATATAAAACACATGAAAGGTCTGTATCAAACTGAAATAAAGATTCTCATCGAAATTATTCAGACTAAGGAATTCATTTTGAATAATAAGTGACAAACACAGTTATGGATGCGCACTAAGCAAAAAAGAAAATCTCGGCAAGCAAGTTTCTTAAGATGGTTTACAACAAAAGTTATTCAGCAATGTGCCATGGATGAACCAAATAGCCAGGAATATAAACATTTTTTGGTTATATATTCAGTGTTCATTCACTAAAACATGTGGTTTAGACAGACACATTATGAAGACAATCTGACCTTCAACAATTTTATTTTGACTCCACGACTTCCAAGGCCGTTCAGAAGAATAGGGTGTCGCTATATGTGTAGGTGCATGTATGTTTGTATATGTGCATATGAGAGAGAGGGAGAGACAGAAAGAGAGATGATTATCAATCTCACCCGCTTTTCAAGATTGATTCCACTCTTTTTGGTAACAGGGAATACACTTGATATTTTTGTCAAAATTATCAAAGCATTACGGATCTCCATATATTCAGTTGACTCCAAGCACTGGATGAGAAGCCGTGTGATTCTTCCACTCCACTTCCAATGTACCTGATATGAAAATAAGATACTTCAAATCAAGATGCTTAAAATGATCTTACATGGAGTTTCCAATGAAACGTGTGAGGCAGGGGAAAAAATTTACACCAAAACTAATGAACAGAAAAGAAAAGAAAAAAAAAAAAACAAAATTTCCAATGGATCTGAGGGACCCGGTAATATCACCATTGGATTGATAACCGAAACGCGAAGGGTGCCCGAAAAAAAACATAGAACATAATCTACAATTTCCATGAATGAAATAGTAATAACAAAAATAACCTCTGGTTTGCCCGAATTGAATTGTAATATCATGAAAAAATTTTCATCAAAAGTGAAATTTTCCACAATGTTGCTTCCCTTTTGTTTCTTTTGGTTTCTGTCTTATATTATATTACAATTATTGCCACAAAAGTAAGAAGAATAATACGTATATTGTCTCTGATAATTATTAAGTCTTGCAGGAACGATCCAATAAGAGGTTAAGCTAGTGGAATACAAAACTAAGCTAATTTTGCTGCATAATGCATACTTAACCTACTGACTGAATCAGTCATACTCATATCCTACCACACAATGTGGTTTATCCCCAGAGAAGACTCTATTCTGGGAAAAAGAAAAGGAAATGATGTTAATTCTCAATCATGACTGACACAATCTAGTTCCTCGATTCCATCCTTCTAAACTTTCCAAGCTAATAACACCCAATACTCCGAAAAAGCACAATATTTCAAGGTTCTTAATCACGGTTATCAACATCCACAACTATGACAGAACATTTGAAAGGATCCATCACAATAACAAAGTTCTATCCAGTAAGCAACCTGCATCTTCTCAGAAGTCCTTTCCCTTTGTGGGATTATATATGTAAAGTTCCTTCAACAATTCATAAAGTCAGGAAAACGTCACTGATCAGCATATTTTTGCTTGCCTATATGTGAATAGTGCTGAACAGAGATGTACCTTATCTTCTCACCCTACCACAAATTTTTTATTCCTTTTTTATTTGTCCACATGGATGTCTAGAGCCCTCTCGTTCCCTCTTGGATTAACTTAACCAACAGGCAATAGAGACAGGAACAACGGTGAATAGTATTTTAGACATAATAGAGTTGCGTATGAACAGTATATAGCATATACCATGGCCATAAAAATGAAGTGAAAGGAAAACAGGGATCCAAAATTATAATGAACAAGCAGTACATTAAATTCCTCAACAACTAACCCAAGGTAAACTGTACCCGAATAAATTGGCTATATGTGACACGCTGACTATTTGGATCTCTGTAATAGACAGCAAAACCTGGCATATTTCCACACTCCCTTTCATAAATGATGTCACTGCTCTGTAAAAAAGAAAAAACAAAAAAACTGAAAATGAACAGCCCTGCAAAGAGATTTTACAATGAACCAATACTGGAAACAAATGTTTGAGCAACCTGGAAACCAGGAAAAAGAAAATGAAAAGCCTATTAAACAATTCACAATGACACCAGTATCAGAAATAAATGCTGAAGCAAGAGCACAAGTGCCAGCAAAAACAAATAAGAACCATTACCTTCCAATAATAGGCCATCTTTAGTGTCTCGTACAAAAATCTACCCAACCTGCCGGCCTCATACTCAGTGCAGCAACAGATCATTGGTTGCAGTGTTTTGCATATGAGAACATCAATGTGATTAACAGTGTTAAAGAACGGGGTACCAAGAGAGTGCAGCTCACGCACAAAGAAGGCACAGTAGACAGCATCAGGCATGCTGAAAGTACAACGAGGGAATATACAGCGCTGAAGAAACTCCATGTTAATCTTCAAAGTATCAGGACATGAAGTAAGCCATATATCCTTCTCATGGGAGAGTCGCCTATGCACAGATGCTACATGTTCCTCATGCTTACGGTATTCATTAGTCAATCTATCTAATATCTCTTGGACTCGTTCCTTTTCTTTCTTTCTCTTTGTGATAGCTGAACTTGAATTGTCAGCAAGTTCCTCAAGAGCCTTCAAAGAAGCATGCTGCTTGGCAATCTCAGACTCATAACGATGTTTCGGAACATACAGATCATAAAGTGTAAGACCCCAGAAGGTCACATATAAATCTGGTGACAAGCTGTTCCATGCTTTTACAGGCAACATAGATCGAACGGTATTGAGTAAGTCAGTCCACCTGCTTTAAAAAGGAATGCAAAGCAATTCAGAATTAGAATACTCGTGAAACGAGATTTGATGATTCTTAGACGTGGAAAAAATGGGAAACACTGACAATTATATGCCATAGAATATGATCATGGAGTAATAATAAAAAACATCTTCTTAAAATCATTACGTTAGACACTTGTGAGATGATCCAAGATCCAGCACCATGTCATCAGAAGTTGCAGATACTTCTGAATCCTTGTCCGAAATTGTTTCTTTGATGACATCACAAGGCCAAAAGATGTCGGAACCCCTCCAATACTTGAAGAGCCTCATCACAGGCCGGTATATCAAAAAAGCCACCTACAAAGTGCAGGCCAGCAGTTAGAATACACCTATCAAGAGGGTGTAAGCATGGGAACGACAAGAACACAAACATAGAGAGACAAAGTTCACCAGAAATTGTTATCGATTGCAGTGGGTGGAGCAACCTCAATACATTGTAACATGATTAGACAGTAAAGCGCTGACAAATAGTAAATGAAACAGACAAAAAAATACCTCAGGGTCCAAGTGATATTTATGAACAAGATCATCTAATGTTGGAATCAGCTGAGCATAAGCTGTACTTGGTGTTACAGCACTTGAAAGGAACTCTACATACTGGAGAAGTGACCCATGGCATCTATCAAACTGCTCACTAAGTATCTTAATGTACTGTGCATCTGCATTAATAACAACCCTGAAGAACGCATGTTGCTATAGCTATTAGTTATTTAATAAAAAATAAAACAAACTGCATCAAATATAACACTGGTTAGCATATTACATGGATCGATGTTGCGCTATGAGCAATAAAAGAGGGATTGCCAACTTCGGCTCATCCTTGGGCAACAAGGCATCTCTTAGCCTGTTTGTGGAACGAGTCAACACCTATAGAAAGACAAAGAGATTATGCCGTTATGTTCACCATAAAAAGCAGATGCAATGTCAGGATAGCAGGTGTCCTCATGTAAATTCTATAGCGAGTATTTTGTAAAAGCAGAGAATGTCAAAGCGGATTTTTTCCTTCCAGCTGTATATTGAAGAACAAGGCATGACATATACATATATATGAATGTAAACTCACACACCTGCAGGCCGGGCGTATATATGGAACCCAGAGGCACTTTGACTCATGCAGACATGGTTCTGATTTTTTAAAGAGTCATGCAGATAAGAAGTTAACCAACAATTTCCATTATTGGAATTCATGCAGCAAGGGAGATCCCAATCTTTTTCTCACTTCTCTCAATGAGAATATGCACGTTCAAATGCGAACGCCAAAGCCAAAAAAGATTGAGATTTAATTGCAAAATGCAGGCATATTTGTACGGCATCATTTGAGAAATCAAACAGCCAAAAGGAATATGTTATTGAAATCCAACATGGCTTTGGTTTGTCTCCACCTTCTGACAGGAACTTGAGGAAAATATAATGAATTGCTAATGCCAGTGCAATGAAGGGAACCAATTCTATCAACAATATAGGAGAAGCAATTTCACAAAACAATTTCCAATAAAGAGAAAAAAAAAATGAATACCTAGAAACCCATGGGTTGAATAATTACAAGTTGAATAATTACAAAATCAAAGTAATTTTCATTATTCTATTATATTCATGAGAAACAAACGAGCAAGTCTCCAGAAAGGAACTACAGAGGAAATCAAAGAAATCTTCAAATCACAAGACAAGAATTGATATCTAAAAGTTCCACATACTGTCTAATGTCTACATAGTTAAAAGGTCTAGTCAGGCCTGGAAGGTAGAGCTTATAAATGGACTAGGTGACTTGCAGTTGGTACATAATTAAAACCAAGGCCTATGAGGTATCTAGCTGGTATATAGTTAAAAATTAAAAGTGCTAGGCAGTCCAAGAAGGTAGAGACCGAAAAAAGGCCTAGGTGGTGCCCATCAGTGCCTAGGCAGTCCATTCAACAGAAAAGAAGAAATGGGGGGAAGTTAAAAGGGGAGAAAAAATGTCAACAAGGAGGTCTCTTGAAAACTTCGTCTCAATCAATACCCAAGTCACACGAACGCTGCACATTAACTGCCACACCCGTGTCGACACAACTTGGGTGCGGGTGGTGCGGCTCGGATTCGCACCCAACTCAAGTCCGAGTCCACAAGAGTCGGGTGCGGCTGACCTCAGCCGACCATTTTCGTCCATTTTGGACACGCACCTGACTCATGTTTGACTCGAGTCGGGTGCGGTCAAACCGCATCAAGCCTATTTTCGTCCTTTTTTTTGTATTTTTTTTGTTTTTAAATTTTTTAACGTTAAAAAGAGGGTTTAGCATTTTTTTCCATTTCTGTGTTTTGTCCTGATTTTGTTGTTTTTTGTTTATTTATTTAATGTTATAAAGTGTGTAGTGTAGAGTGTATAGACCGCAATGTATACTCTAAATTTTTTAATTCTTATGTGTGTGTGTGTGTGTAGTCACAAATAACATTAACGAGTTTTAAACTGTGAAGTCTTTCTCGGGTATAATACACGAGCTTGAAAAAACAGGAAATAAAGGTAAATTTTTAAAAATTTTACAAAACTAAAAATGAGAAAAAAAATAAAATAAAATAAGAAACAAATCACACAAACATCAAAAGGTAAGTAGATTTGCAACAAATAAAAAATAAATAAATAAACTGTTTGGCATTAAAAAATGAAAAAAGTAAAAAAAACGAGAAAAAAACATTAAAAACGCATTTTTTCATTTTTAACATTTTTTTTAAAAACGACTTATTTTTTTAGTTTTAAACAGCCATTTAATTTATCACATTTTTTAAAAAAAAACACGTTTTCTGTGACTATTTATTATGTATATATATATATATATATATATATATATATATTATATTTAGTTATATTTATAATAAATAAATTAATAATAACAATATATATTTTATTATAATAAATTAATAATAACAAATAAATGTTCTCGCCGCACCTAAATTTTTGGGGATGTGCCGCTCCGGCACCCGCACCCACACCTATGTGACATAAGTCAATATGCTAGAGGATAGAAGAAAAAAGGAATTTTTTTTTTGGGTGGGGAGGGGACCACCTTGGTGCCTCAGCCTTGGCATTTAGGCTACCAATGGAAACTGGAGGAGTTTACGCGTGCTTTTAACGACAATATACTACATGCTTCCAGTCATTTTCTGAACAAAAATATACCAGAAAAAATATTTGAATCATTGGGATTCGGGACCAACTGGTTGTTAACAATTGTAAACTACGAACTATAAATAATTTGGATGCAATTGCTTGTCAGCAATTAGCATGGAATTTTTTGAAACGAAGTGGTCCGATATAATTATATACAAAAAATATACTCAAACGCATGAAAAGCATCAAAGAAGAATATGGCATTCCACACCCATGAATAGAAAACAGTGGGGGAACTTCATAGTCAGCATCCAAATTATACCAACCAAGGTAAACCAAAAAGGCTAGTTGAGACCTAGCAGCTAGGAATACTGGCCTAGGCATCATCCAGGGCCTAGCCAGACAAAAAATACATCCATAAAATATAGTTATAAAACTCAACCCCAAAAACAGAATCACTGGAACAAATTTGCATGACGAGAAAGCAAAATTCAAAAAGGCCTGCACATTATAACTTATAACCTTTGAGGAGAAAAGCCCCAAAGGAAAAGTCTGGATGTCACCACTTCTCAGAAAAAAATTGTTAATGTAGACAATAATACACACCAAGGAACATATTTAAAGTTTTAAACTAGAAAGCAAAGCAACAGAAGAGAGAGAGAGTGACAGAAGACCTTGTTGTTCCGTGTGATGCCAAAGGAAGTAGCTTGAAATCGAAGAGTTTCACCTCCACCCATAGCATCTAATTGCTCCTCAGTCATGTTTTCCGTATATTGCACATTTGCCATTTGTTGAATCAATTCCTGAGTAGCTATTTGTGTTCAAAATCCCTTTTTTAAGTATTAAAATGAAAAGAATGTGATACTACTGTTAAAACTCCAAAAGCACCTGCAAGAGGATAAGCTCAATGCCATTGCCTTTCTTTAACTGATTGACAAGATACTGAAAAAGTCCTCGCAATTCCATTGAGGGATATTTCTTACATCTGCATATCATATGCATGACAGTTGCATAGTCACCTAAATAAAGATCCAAGAGAACTATGGTGCCAAAAATTCAATCACTTAGGAAGCAGACTAATCTTTAAGACCGTGTGCATGGGTTTGGAGGGAGAGAGAGAGAGAGAGAGAGAACAAATAGAGCTATAAAGAATACTATCTTCTTTGATTTTGTGTGAATCTCTCTATTTATCAGCCACATATTATATCACAAATAAAATATTCAAAAACTTATATCCACATCAATAAGTTAAGGCAGCTTTTTTTTTATTTGTTTAATATAGTATGCACTAGAAATAAAAAAAAAATGTTCCTTATGATTTATTAAGAAAGGCTGGAAAATTAAGTTAATAGACAGAAGGCACAATTTGTTTTCTTTCCCTTCTATGTGGATGCACATGCATATGAGCATGCATAAATGAGTCATACTGGGAGGAAGAGTACATACAGATGACCCCAAAATGATGCTAGTGATTGAAGCCAATCTGACAAATTAAGCCCATCGTCCTTTATCTTCTCACGCCCCCCTTGTGCCAAACGTTCAATGACAACATATTCCAACATATCATATTCGAGCTGCAAAACACAATCATGTTTCACAAATGCTTGTAAGAATGAACTAAGCATAAAAGTCACAGTTTAGATTAAAGGTTCACCTGTGTTAAATACTTGAAAGCATCAACGACAGGTGCAATCATATCTCTATAGGCTTCAATCTGTAGAAGTAATTATATCTACCAAGGTCAGTTCAAAATGAAGAAGAACTGTGATCGAACACATCAAGCATCCTNTAGGAAAAAAACAAAACAAAACAAAAATCTGATCATGATAGGCAATATGAAGGCATATGCTGGCAAACCTTTGCAGTTTGCCTTGCTGCAAAAACCATAGGATTTTTTTCATCGTCTTTTTCCCACTCTCCATATAGACGATAGCGGACCTAATCAAAATATTATTTAACTTGTTAGCATCCTGCAGTATGTGGAAACCATGCACATGCATTCACACACACAAAAGGGAGAGGAGGAGATGGATAGAGAGAGAGAGAGAGAGAGAGCAACCACCTCATAAGGAAGAAGGCTCATCAGTTCCCAGATTTCTTGTCCAACAGCAGGATTTGCAGGTATTAACTGCAAAGAAGGAAGCAAGCATGTCCCCAGTGACTCCTCAACCCTCAGTCCAGCTTCTTTTAGCTGCAAACGAGGGTGACGTTCACCCCCATTGATTTCCATAGTACCTCCAGCACTAATATCGTGAAGTTCCTGGGCAGACTGATAATATCTCCTCAAAACTCTACACACCTGCCATTTAAAGATAAACATGTCAACTGCTCCACAGTGAACAACGAAGCCAACATAAATCCTATACAGATGCAGTGTGAGGTAAACAACGACAAGAGCAATGCAGTATAAACATAAAAAACAGTTCTACCTTCTGCAGAAGTAAAGTGTCCCGGTAGAGATATGGTCCCACACAATAAAGCATCTGAAAGACTTCTCTTGGAAATTCAAGACAAAAATTCTTATGCATGGGGAAAATAGATGTTTCCTTTGTATCGGTAACACTAGCACATGGTTGCCCAAGGCTTTGAAGATGTGCTTGGCGGATGAGATCATAAGCAGAGGAGATAGACTTCTCAATAGTTCTAGTCAAAACAAGAGATGAAAATATTCATTAGAAAACATAAAATAATGACATCAACGATATTATACAACATGAAATAACATTGCTATTCAATTTTCAGTTGCATCATCATCACCATCATGCCTTACCCAAACTACAGGGGGTCAAGCTTACTCTAAAGTAATGGCTTCAGTTACTTTACCCTTGACATCACCACTCATTACTTCATTCCACATCCTCAATAGGCTTTCCTTTTTTGTCATACCTTCTAATTGCATCATGTTAACATCTATCATTGTTGCAGTAGTAGGCCACTGCACAATACCCCTAAACCATCTTAAGGAATATTATATAATCTTTATCTTCATCGATCGTCCCAGATTAGTTCTTGTATGTGTAACCCTGATTTTCTCTATTCCAAATTTCCTCTTATCCCATAACTTTCAGGTGTCCATCTTAACCACATGCATTGTCTCCATGTTACTCCTTAATTTGAATGGTCCAATGTTGCAAAATTTAAATAGGATATCACCCTAACAAGACAACCAACAGGGCTTTTGACCAATATATATTGGAGTGTGAGCCATTTTTTAACTATTCTTATTATTAAAAAATAAGAAAAATTAATATTTTATCTGCACAACAGCTGACACAGACCCCATAATGGCCATTTATTCTAAGGAGGTCATTTCACGAACCTTACAGTTTTTAGTAACATTATGACATTTACCATCAGGAAGACAATCACACCACCAGGTAAACTCACAACCATTAGAAGAAAGTGAAGACAAAGAAATAAGGATAATGAAGTTAAACCAGTGCTCAAGGTAAGCTCAAACACTTTAAGCTTGTACAGTTGTACCTGAGTAAGCCATCACAAATCTGGGGATGTGCAACAGGATTGATAGCAGCAAGACGATCGAAGAGTATTTTTGCATGATACCTGCAGAAGACAAAGAGAGTGATTATCTAAAATGGAAAGTGAGTCATGGCAAAAAAAATGTAGTTTTTATGGATGAATAAGACATCCAGACTTGACAACAAAGGAATGAATGACAGACCATAAAGAATATGTACAAAAAGCAGCATTATGTAAAACAACCCTGTGAACCCTCTCACAGAGAGAGCCTTATATCTTAGTCAACATTGGGCAATGAATCAAAATTCATGAATAATATTTAACATAGACTCACACAGAATACTTGGATAACTGAAGGGTGCAAAGCTAGCTGAAAAAGCTCCTAAGCTGAGTCACAAAATGCTAATCTTATTTCTAGGCCTTAAAATGCGATGCAGAAATTTCTCTTATCAATTACATGATATGAGCTACGGTTACTTTTTCATGCGCAAGGATGTTTATGTACTGAAAATGATTTTTCTGCAGCATCACAAACCAGTCTACTTCTAGAACTAGACAACACAAACTATGGAACAAACATCTGTCTAGATTCATTTGATTTGATGACAATCACTTGTGCATGAACTCAAATCAATAAGTATAGGTTCCACAATAAAGGCTGCTATTTGTAAGATTTACAGGCTTTTTATGCAACATCAGAAAAGAAAACTACTTTTGATTATCCTCCATTGAATGTTATATGAACCCAGCAGCAGTTACCATTCACAAAATGAGAAATATTCAAGCAAAAAAGGCATACCAATCATCCACAGAAAGGAACCCGTTAAGCAGACCCAGGCTCTGGTTTTTCACAAGCTCAGAAGAACGCTCTTCAACAGATTCATTTTCCATATCAAGGGCAGAATAAAGGTCTATTGACACGTCCCCTTGTTTCTCATCCTCCATCAAGTCCTTTCCAATGGCAGCAAGATTAATTTTTCCAATTTTATTTGCCTGCAAATTTCAAAAGAAAGGGTAATAGTGAAACAAAAATTACCAAGAAAGCCATGTGGAAATATATAGAGAGAATAAATAATTGATAAAAAAATTACAATTCCAAAGGAGTACATTCCATGATTAAGCAAGATGCCCAAAGCCACAACATTCCCACACATAGCTCATTCATTCATTGCATTTGGGGCTGCATTTGTGTTCAATAAATAAAATAACTGTGCTAGAGTATATGCGGAATGGACGTGGCAGTTGGGCCTCACACTGAGAAGGGTACTCTTGGTGTCAAATTCAACAATGGGAGGAAGAGTTGAAGTTACAGAAGTCTGAAGTGCAAACTTGGGAGCAAGAGCTAATATTTTAATACTTCAGACTTCCATATTCAATAAGGAGATTCTTGAAGATCCTATACCTCTTCAAACCGTTTTGCTGAGAAGGCCTCATAAAGTTCAAATGCTTCCTCGTCCTTTGGCAACAAATGAGAATATCTGGAAATAAGAACTTCCTTTTTGAGATGCTACAAATTCACAACCTAAAAAAAAGAGGCTAAAACTTTGACACAGAATGTGGAGTAAACCCATCCAATAGGCAATAACACAAAAGCTTCCAAACTGCATGCTGTCTATACATGAACCTTATAATAACCACCAAATAACAAATCAGCACGGGCTCGTATTTACAATAGAAAGTGACAACCTGGCCAAGCTCTTCTTCCAGTTGCAACCAAAGGTACACTCTCTGGCCTGTTTTTGGTAAAGAAGTTTCATAAAGCTATAGATTTTAAAAATCCCAGAAATTCACTACCACATTTATAACTTGAACATAAAATGAAGAAAAGAAACAGGGAGACACAATGATACACAAAAAGAAGAAGCAACAGAGAGTACAGTTCCCTCATATCCCTAGTCTAACTGCCTAAAATCATAGATTCTTATGACCACCAACCAGCCTATAATATCATAAAATGACAATTGCATTGATGACTGCCAACACAGTTAAGCCACAGGAGGTCTAAGCCACCTTCCTCAGTTGCTAGCATGCCAAGTTGACAAGGTTCACCAACAAAAAAATGTAGTAAAGATAGGTTTGGTATATGGCCCTGGCCCATGTCAATGAAAATACCTCCAGGAGAAGGTTGCTACTGCTAGAAAATGCATCCAGCTTGCAGATATGTGCTTCTCATTCCCAAAAGCCAAGCAAGAATTTCTTTAATGGTCTCGAGAAATAACCATCAATTAAATTTTTCACCATCCCAGAATTAACTTTATCTTTGACATGATAAAACTTTCTAAAGAAGAAAACAAAAATGTGAAATATACCCACATGATTGAACTAACATTTGGTCCTTGAACCAACAAACAAGATAATGTCCACTCCAATGGTGTCAGTACAATAAGTAGGTAAGGTAAATGCAGGTAAGAGCATGAAGCACCATAAAGCCTCACAGCTAGATTGCTTACAATCCCACAACCTCATAGCTCTAAGAGTCTAAAGGCTACCATCTTGTACATTGCTTAATTTCAAGGAATTTTTTGTCTTCTCTATATATCATCCATATCAAATCAAGGTGCGACTCTACCCAGCAGACTACAGAAATTACCTAAACATCCATCATGCACTATGGTAATAATAAGACTGCTTAGCAGGTCCAGTTCAGCCTGTGCTATCAAGAAGCCACATTACACAATCCCAAGATTCCAATATTCTGAAGAAAGTTATACGATAACAACAATGAAACCGCAATGCACACTACATAATTTATACTCAGAGAAATATATAAAGGTTTCAACTTGACTTTTTGAACACCCAAACTAATAGCAACAGAAAAGAGACTGTCAGACTATGATACTAGGAAGCATGGCATCACAATATTGAAAATAAGGGAAGTCTCAAGGAAGAAGACAAACAAACAGAAGATAGGAGGACACCATCTTTAAACATTAGAAAGGATCACATTTTTGAGAGTTTTTTGCATGACCAAGGTATGCTTATTGCTGAATAAAGTTCACCACTTCAAGCAAGTTATAACTCCCATGCAGAAGAGTAAATTTTAGGAATAACTAAATTCTCAGACCCCTTTACCAAGTTTCAATATTCTCTACCAATAAACCCTTTGATCATATGAGAATCCCAAGAGACTGTTACTACAGCTGGCACCAGTCTGTTCGATGAACAGTGTACAATTAGAGAAGAGCACAAGGAAGGTAACAATGCTTATGGATCCATAAAGCCAAAGACAAATCCATAGGAAGAACATATCACTTGCCTTCATTTCCAGGAACATATTGAAAAGCGCTGAAATCGAAAATTCTGTAAAGCTCCATGACTTTGCCCTACTTTAAGTTAGAATCACGAATTTGATTGTGACAATGGTGCAGATCTAATCCTTCCAGCTTAACAACTGATTATGATGAAAAGCTTCTACAAGGACTGCAATTATCCTCCATCCCATATACAATATTATTGAAGGTATGATAAGCCACAGGAAGGACAAATAACCCCTCTTATACCATAATGTCCATGATAGCATACTCAAAAGGAAGGGGACATAGAAGGGGGAACACAGAGAAACTGCTCAAAAAGGCTTCAACTCATAAGCCCAAACGGAAGTGTGCTCTCAAACATACGGAAGTGTGCTCTCAAACATATGGCCAAGAAAAAGCCAGTCCCTTCTTCCCCCAAAAAGCTATTCGCTAACATATGCAAAATCAGTAGGCACTTGCCAACATAATTTTCTGTATCTTTGTTATTTCCAATAAATAGTCCAATGCCGTAGAAGGAATCCATTCACCAAAGAGTGATTGACCCGGTCATTAAGCACTTAAAGTTCTATCTTCTGACTTCTCAACCAGGTAGTCAAGGTACGTATCAAGCACTAAACGTCCAAGCAGATGGCCTCATCAAACATTCACAAAATTATGCAGAACCATTCTGATGCCCATTCATAGTGAAATTCCAGTACAGACTCTAAACAATTATCTGCAATCCAGATATATACATTATCCAAAGTTATGGATACCTTTCACATTATAGTCAGCAAAGCGATGATAGTCCATCAGAATTATGTACCTCCAAGAAAGTTAAAAGCTTCAACACTTTAACTCCGACACATCAAAATACATGCGCAGAGTGCAGACCTAAATACTCCAGTACCAAATTCACAAGCCAAATGTATTTAAGAACCCTTCGCACCATTCAGTAACAGCAAGTTCTCAAATCAACAGCTCTACAGCAAGTATAGATGAAACAGATGAGGGCCAACTTCATTCATTTCACTGTCACTTCTACATGGTGAAAATATTTGGCAAAGGCTGGGAACTAAACGATAAGAACTGCCTGGTGGATTACAGCTTGATTGTGGACATCCAACATGAGCCCAAAGAAGTATTACCATAGCCAATGTGATAGTCATAAGTTAGACTGCTGCTGTGCATGATATGGATTGACTTCCTAGGACAAGTCTTGTGTGAAACTCCAAATGAGAGGAAACATTAAAAGAAGCTAAAATAAGGAAAGGAAAGTTAGGACATGCACAAGAAGAGATACAAGCAAACTGAAAAAAAAAAATGAAATCAGTATACAAAATCAGACACACACTCGAGACATTAACATGCATCATAGAATTGAACAACCAGATAAAAATATAGTAATAGCAGCAAAAGACAAAAAAAAAACGTTACATAAGGAAGAAAAAAATTGAAGCAATACTCACATGCTATCAAGATCAATAAAATTGGACTTGACCAGCAACGCAGTCAGCCTGTAAAGTCCATGAGGCACATTATGACCAACTTCCATCCGCTGATAGTATTGGAATTTAAACCCCAGGATTTGAGAAGCATGCGACTGGACAGCAAAAAAACATGGAGTTCGTAATGTGCCTCAACCATCCAAACCATAGTTGAAACAAACAGATCATGCTGATGAAGGTGACATCACAAGCATGAATAAGGTATACCACCTTGGGAAAAATAGGTATTAGATGAAAGAAAATATCATTGTCTGGTTGAAGCTCGAAACACTCTAATACCTGTTGCCATACAAGACCCACATCAATAGTAATCTCACATTATGGTGATAAAAACAGAGAAAACAACCTATAAATAAACTGAAAAAGCATCTGCACATTGAAGATATAACATCAAGAACAACAGAATATAACTCAAATTTAGTAACAAAAAAACGCTATGAAACAATACTTACTATATCAAACACACGATTTGGATCCAGATCAAAATGTCCAATCAGTGACTGTAGTAAATAAGATAGAGAACAATCACCAACTTCAACATGCATAAAGGATATCAATCTTTAGGATAAAATCAAGGGTAAGAAAAAACCTTGATAATGCTGATCACTGTATTAGATGTATTCTGTGTACAAGCTTTGGGGTCAACCTGAGACAGAAGAGTAACCTACAAAAATATGCAACTAAATGATGAGTGACAGGTATGAATCTAAAAGAAACAAAATAAATCCAAACATTAAAATCAAAATAAATATGTGCAACCGGGCAACAAAGGAAAATGAAAGTATTCTCCTAAGCATGGAAGTCATAGCATCACAATCTAAGAGTCTATGATAACCTCTTATCCTTGTATTACATACAATCTCAACAGCCATGAATCAGTTGATCTTCAGTGAGGAAGAGAAAAGTATAAAGAATGTAAATTTGGAAAATATGAAGCAGCAAAGAATTTAAGATAAAAGACTAGAGTGCTTCGTGCAATGATTTTGAATTACCTTCTGTAGTTGCCCAGGATAGGTTAGCACAAAAAAATTATATATGTGTGTGTGTTGTGTGGATTCTTAGGAACCAACAAAGCTAGAAAACTATTTAACACCTCAAATTGTGAACCCAAAAAAAAAACATGATAATGGACTGCGGATTACATGTTTAACAGTTCATGCTATGCATTTAGCTTTTACAGAAAATTGAACACGCATGAAAAAAGCCATTGAAACTTAGAAGATTACCAGCTTGGCATATCCTTCACTTTCTTCCCTAAGAAGGTTGAACTTTGTTTGCTGATAAAGAAGACGAGTATTTACCCTAACCTGCACGAAAAAGCAAGATAAAAGAATGAATAAGAGTAAGAAATAAATGCAATCAAAATTTCTTGGATTCTAAAGTTCTAAACAAACGTTGAAATAGAATAATAAATGTGTGAACCTATGTCACACGGATACGTCATATTGGACTGAGTACCGGTGTCGACACGGGGATACGGGGATACGGGTACGGGGATACGGCTGGATACGTTTTGGATCGGGTCTGGGTCAGACCCGATCCAAACCACTTTTATAACCTTTTTTTTTTAAATCAGTTTTAAAAATCAGTTTTACAAAACAAAAACATATCCTGAAAGAGATGTAAAAATCAGTTTTACAAAACAAGTTTTTTGAAAAATCTGTTTCTTTAAGATGAAGACTGAAGTATTAAATGTTATCACTGCCGTATCGTATCGTGTATCGGTCAGGCTGACCTATACGCCGTATCGTAACGTATCGTAAATGTATCGTAACGTATCGTAAAATTAATTTTTTAATTTGTAAAAAATATTAAAAAATTATAAAAAAATGGAAAAAAATCAGAAAAAATCTAAAAAAATCCGAAAAAACTAGTAAAAAACAAAAAATTCAAGAAAAATGTATTTAAAGGAACATTCATCATTCATGTACATGAAGTATGAACTATTAAGAATAACACATTCCAAAATAAGAAATCAAATATTTAAAAATTCAAAATAACATACTAAGCAGCCTAAGAGTATTCAATTACATCACAATTCATAAATTCAGAAGTCAAAACTCAAAACATATTGACATAGTTTTCAAAAACCCTCTTTGTGCAAGCTTCCCTCCGTCCCGAGACTTTCCACAACGAGAAATAAAGCTTCTTCACCGGCAAATCTTGATGCAAATAGAGAAAATCTCCCACTCCCATGTCTCTTGCAATGTTTAGAAACAAGAAAAGAGAGAGAGAGGAGCGTATGTTTTAAAAGAAGACGCAAACGGGGGTGTATCGCACGTATCGTGCGATACGGCCCCCGTATCGTGCGATACGGCCCCCGTATCGTGCGATACGGCCCCCGTATCGCACGTATCGTGCGATACGTGTGCGATACGCACGCGTATCGCAAATTATACCTGTATCGTATAGGTCTTCTTGACCTATACGATACGTATCGTACGATACGCGTCCGTATCGTACAATACGGATAACACTCTATTAATTTCATGTTTTTTTATTATCATTTTTAATTTCCTTGAATTTAATATTCGCCGTATCCGCGTATCCTAAAATTTTGAAACTTGCCGTATCCCCGTACCCGTACCCGTACCCACAGGATACCCGTACCTGTATCCATGTGACATAGGTGTGAACAAAGTCGCAAACACAAGGATAGCTATTTACACACCATTTTGCCAAAGGTTAACACCCTAGACAGCAAAACAGCCACACAGAGCCCCGACATTAAATCGTTGGTGAAGACGTACACCTCATAACTGTAATTTTCTATATTAGTTTTGTTCCTTTTTTTCCTCTTATTATGCAGATTAACCTGCACCTTACTTTTTCCATCAGTCAGGACACGTGTTTAGTACTTTCAATCTACATTTCTGTGCTTGATAAGCAACCTGCTACCAAGAAAGGGTTCAATCAGGAATCCATCAGGATCATCCAGTCAATACATTATTATGATGCTCCAGAGAGAGAAAACTACTGAAAACGAACCCAGAATCCCCTGCGTAGAACAGCTCTGATTTGATCTGTTTGCAGATCAGGCAGTCTAGCAAAAATCAGCTCATCAAGATGAGTTCAGCTCAGAAAGATTAGTACATGGAATTGTGTGTATACTGCCTAAATTTTAAGAATAGAAGAGCTTGTTGATGCTGTTAGAATATCATGTATAGGGAACCGGGTCTGGATATGGACCCGGTCCCATGGGTGCGGGTACCGAGAGTGGCTCGGTACCCTAGGCGGGTCTCCCTATTTATATCTCACTTTGTGTAATTGTTGATTAAGTGAAAAAATATTTTCTCTCTCCTAGGGTTGCGGTTGTGCACCTAGGTAGAGTTTCCCGTGGTTTTTTCCTCGTTTGAGGTTTTCCACGTACATCGTGTGTTTCTCTTCTCTTCTTCCTCTTCGTGGTTTGCGTTTCTACATGGTATCATAGTCATCGAAGTTGGAGAAGAGTGTTTCTTCCGAGGATCGTTAGTCGTGGACGTTGTTTCCGCTCGACGCCGTTGAAGTTCCGGCGTCGGGTTCTTGTCGTGCCTCGGGTCTTCACCGCCGTCGTCCGTGTGTCGTCGCCCCTGCTTTCCGCCGCCGCCGCCTGTTGAGCCGCCGTCGCCACTGCCAGTTCCACCGTCGCCATCGCCGTGGGTGGTCTCTAGTCTTCCGCCGTCGCCTAGGGTTCCGCGCCGTCGCCTTGGGGTGCGCGTCGTCGCCTAGGGTTTGTGTCGTCGCCTTCTTCGCCGCTGCCGCTACACCCAATACCACCGTCGCCGTTTGTGACACCGCCAGTGTCACCCTTTGCACTGTCGCCCTTGTGTTGTTGCCGTCGCCGTCACCGGTGTTCCTTGTGCCGTCGACTTGCTTCCCAGAGAAGAAGGAAGATATGCGTGCTTAGGCGCTTCCTAAGCTTACCTCTCCCTATTCACATCACTTCCTAGGGGTCTTTTGCAAATCCGGTGAAGATATTACCTCTCTCTCTTTATCGTTCCTTTCTAGATAGAACTTGATCTTTCTCTCGTTCTTGTGATTCTATCCAAGGATTTTACTTCTCGTTGGTGATCGTGATGGGTGAAGAGATGTCTCCCAAGGTCGGTGATTGGATTGTTGATAGCGGAGCTACGCATCATATGACAGGGGATCCTAAGATGTTTCAAGAATACAAATTGTCTTCCGGGCAACAACGCGTGTCTATGGCTGATGGGTCTTCTATTTCTGTGGCTGGAAAAGGGAGTTTGTCCTTGTTGAATAAATATCTTCTTCATAATGCTCTTCATGTTCCCAATATTCCGGTGAATCTGTTATCTGTCAGCAGTATTACCAAAGAACTCAATTGCAATCTAATCTTCTCTGCTGATCGGTGTTTCCTGCAGGACTTGGTGACTGGGACGAAGATTGAGATTGGTTCAGTTAGTGATGGACTCTACAGACTGCCTGTGCAGGTTGCTTCTGCTCTCCTTTCTGCTACTAGTGGACAGTTGTCAGGTGTGGAGGACAGATCTACCATCATGCGATGGCACGAGCGGCTTGGCCATCTCCCATTCCAGTTGATTAAGAGGTTGTTTTCTCGATTGTTTACCTTTGTTTCCCTGGACTCTCTCACCTGTGATGTGTGTCAGTTAGCTAAACATGTTAGGGCTTCCTACCCTCTTTCTTTCAATAAAACCACCCGTCTGTTTGCCTTGGTTCACTCTGACGTTTGGGGCCCTTCGGGAGTACCCACTTGTAGTGGTTTTCGTTACTTTATGACTCTTATTGATGACTACTCTCGTTGTACGTTCGTGTACCTGTTGAAAGAACGTAGTGAAGTCCCTATTATTGTCAAAAATTTAGTGGCTTTTGTTGAGACTCAGTTTCAGACCTCTGTCCAGGCCTTGAGGACCGATAATGCCAGAGAATATGTTTCTCACTCCCTTGATGACTTCTTGAAGAGCAAGGGTATTGTCCATGAGACGTCCTGTAGTTACACACCTCCCCAAAATGGCGTGGCACTGAACGGAAGAATCGCCATTTGTTGAATGTCACTTGGGCTATTATGTTCCATCGTCAGGTTCCTAAGCGGTATTGGGGTGATGCACTTCTCACTAGTGCTCACCTTATTAACCGTATGTCTACCCGTGTGTTGGAGGGTCATTCCCCATATTCTCTACTTTGGCCTACTCAGAATCCCTGGCCTCTTACTCCTCGGGTGTTTGGGTGTGTCTGTTTTGTTCATGATCATAGTCCTTCTCTAAAGAAACTTGACCCTCGGTCTATCAAGGCTGTTTTTCTGGGATATTCCCCTACTCAGAAGGGATATAAATGTGTTGACCCTACCACTTCTAAAGTCTATGTCTCCTGGGATGTGACCTTTCATGAACATGAGGCCTACTTTACTGGGAATCCTCTTCAGGGAGAGTATCTAGACAAAAGTTGTGAAGAGTATTCCCCGCATCAGTTGATTCAGTTTACAGACTTCTTGGATTACAAGGCAGACACAGTCAGAGATGATAGAGGCAGTCGCACGAATGGGAACCCTGTTGATGATCAGTCTACATCACGTGATCACTTGTTTGGCCAGGTGTACATCAGGAAAAAGACAGATGGGGTGGAGACTGATGTGGTTGCAAATGTTGAAGGAACCAATCCCAATCCTGTGAGTGCCTCGGATGATCCAAGTCCAATCGATGAAGAGCTTCCTATAACCCTGCGCAAGGGCACCAGGTCATGTACTTCTCATTCAATCCAGAGACATGTCTCTTATGCGAAACTTAATAAGGATTACAAATGCTTTATTACATCCTTGTCTAAGTCTGTGATTCCCAGGTGTGCAGAAGACGCTAGAGAGGATCCAAAATGGTTGCAGGCTATGACAGAGGAGATGGAAGCATTGGCAAAGAATGACACTTGGGAAGTTGTTGATATTCCCGAGGGGACTCATTTAGTTGGCTCCAAGTGGGTGTTCAATGTCAAGTACAAGCCAGATGGTACTGTGGAAAGGTATAAGGCTCGCCTTGTTGCAAAGGGGTTCAGCCAAAAGTATGGCATTGATTATCTTGAAACTTTTGCCCCTGTTGCTAAACTGANGCCATCTAAAGAAAGCCTTGTATGGATTGAAGCAGTCTCCTCGAGCGTGGTTTGAAAGACTGAGGATAGTGATGAAGACTAACGGATACAAACAGGGAAATGGCGATCACACCCTCTTTATTAAGCAGAGAAATGGCCTGGTGAGTCTTCTTCTTGTGTATGTTGATGATATGATAGTCACAGGTGACGATGAAGAAGAAAACAGGAAGTTGAAGGAGAGGCTACCTACTGAATTTGATCTTAAGGAACTGGGCAAACTAAGATATTTTCTGGGGATTGAGATTGCTAGATCAGAGACAGGGCTCGTTACGAGCCAAAGGAAGTACACCCTAGATTTGTTAAAGGAGACAAGTAAAATTGGTTGTAGGCCTTTCCTAACTCCAATGGAGTCAGGCACTAAGATTAGCATCAAAACTGGCAACGTCCTAGATGAGGAAGGAAAATGGCGGTATCAGAGGCTAGTTGGTAAGCTTATCTATCTTACTCTGACTCGCCCTGATATCACCTATGCTGTGAATGTGTTGAGTCAGTTTATGCATGCCCCTACTGATTGTCACTGGAAGAGTGCAGAAAGAGTGTTGGGGTATCTAAAGAATGACCCAGGGAAAGGACTGTTGTATACTCAGCAAGACCAACTGTATATTGAAGGCTACTCTAATGCAGATTGGGCAGGGTGCACTGATACTAGGAGATCAACCACAGGGTAATGTATCTTTCTTGGGGGTAACCTGGTTGTATGGAGAAGCAAAAGGCAGGAAGTTTGTTCGAGGTCCAGTGCTGAGGCTGAATACAGGGCTGTTGCTATGGGAGTCACAGAGATGTTATGGTTGAAGATTCTTCTTGCAGATATTGGGGTTGAAATGGCAGAGAAGATGAAGATGTACTGTGACAACAAGTCGGCAATTAATCTTGCAAACAATCCTGTTCTTCATGACCGAACCAAACACGTGGAGATTGATCGCCATTTCATACGGGAGCGCATAGATTCAAAGGAGTTGATTCTACCATATATGAAGTCTGAAGATCAAGTTGCCGATGTTTTAACCAAAGCTTTATGTACATCTCAATTCGAGAAAAATGTGAGCAAGCTTGGCATGTTTGATATGTATGCCAAGCTTGAGGGGGAATGTTAGAATATCATGTATAGGGAACCGGGTCTGGATATGGACCCGGTCCCATGGGTGCGGGTACCGAGAGTGGCTCGGTACCCTAGGCAGGTCTCCCTATTTATATCCCACTTTGTGTAATTGTTGATTAAGTGAAAAAATATTTTCTCTCTCCTAGGGTTGCGGTTGTGCACCTAGGTAGAGAGTCTCGTGGTTTTTTCCTCGTTTGAGGTTTTCCACGTACATCGTGTGTTTCTCTTCTCTTCTTCCTCTTCGTGGTTTGCGTTTCTACAGATGCAACTCGACAACAAATCTGTTCTTCTTGTCTACATCTTCTCTACAGAAAAGTTTCCAAAACAAACCACAAATTTGTTGTGCAATTACAATGCACTGCTTGAGTTACTTGGGAACAAGGCCCAAGCAAACAGGCCTGATCCTGCCAAGAAAAGTAAATATATAAAATATATAGGTTTATTTACCACATTTACATTGACTGATGTTGCATATTCCTTTCTTTAGCATAACAAAGTTAACTAGCCCAACAAATTGAATAGCTTTAGAAATGCAAGACCTACCAATCAAAAACAAGTTATCTGAAGCAACAGACAAACAAATGGAGCAAGCTATCAACCAAAAAAGTGCACTTCAGGGATATGCAGGGTATTTTTACAAAATGATTAGAGTATGCAGGAGGTTATAGACTTTTACTGATACAAAATTACAAATATGTCTAACCATGCTCCATTATTTTGATGCTCGCTCGCTCTTCAAAATAGCCACTAAGAATAATGAAATCCCATAGTAACATAATGAAAATGAGAATCTATATACCTCTTTAGACTTGAGATCCTGTGCCTTGATTTTAATCATTTCAGACTCCCACAAAAATTCTTCCTGCAGCATAGGAGTTTTGCAAAGCGATGAATCGCCATAGAAACAAGTAGATATCAGTGAAAGAGATGATAATGAAGATTAACCGTGATAAAGTGCCCAAATATTCCAAAATCACATGGTAATCCAAGCATATTATGAGCACCTCACAGCGTTCTTGGAAAAGTCTTAAGGGAACAGTAGCCGAATCCACCAGCCATTTTGCCTGTCAATCAGAAAAAGGAATGTGATAAATATTGAAAAATTAAAAACAGAAGCTAACAAGAATGGACCAGACATTAAATATTTTATAGTAGATACTGAATCCTGATATTCATGGACTATGAAGATAAGTCATCCTTAAATATCTCTAGCACCTCAACATAATTTTTCCCAACTACATAAGACATCTATGAAATATCAACATAGGCTCTTGTTAAACACGTCTAATAATCTCAACCATCTTCCCCATGTCACGAAGGACCTTTGCATCACCAAGAAACCAATATAAAAAACTTCCAACATCAAGATAAATATAAATAGACCAGTGTTTTATTAAGCATTCGAAGGTACAAGTAAAAATTTGTATCCTGTTCAAAGCAGTTACTGTTTTATTCTATAAAGTATGCAGATATACAAAACTGAAAAAAGTGTTTGTACCAGCAAAAAAAAAATTGCATGTAAATGTATCATGGAACCATGCCAAATAACTCGCTTACGTTCAGCTTTCACATTCAAAATTCATTGTGATAAGTTTAAAAATTAAAACCTATAATCAGATCCACATTCTTTACATCTTTGGATTCATGTCCTATTGACCATGGAAAGGATGATGCTATACCCCCATAGTCATTATTGCTTGATTGAGCAATTGGATATGATACAGAGAACTAAACATTGAGTAACATTTGGGTATCTAACAGAGACTACAGGCAGCAACATGATTCATCACAAACCACTACACTGTATTTAAGAGAAACAACTCATGAACTAAGAGAAAATTGCTATGGCAGGTTTAGTATTAAAATATATTAACCTTGCAAAGCACACTGATACACCAATCAAGAAAATCCCAGGAATAAAAGGAGTCATGTTCAAGTTTCAACCATTGAAACAGCAATGTACAACTTAATCACATCCTTTCAATGGGAGAAAGAAAATGCTCCCTACAACCAATGAGATTGAAATAATGCACCAAAACCAAAATTTTATAAAATAGAGTACAAAAGAAATGAGAGTCAAACTCTACAGAAGTTAAGAAGAAGTAAAGCAAATGCAAGAGATTTACCATCTTGACAAGTCGAACACGGTACTCTCCCAGCATTGTAAGCTGCAATGTTTACTTCAAACATAAGCAAGATAGTTCACAAATAACGGAAACAACTGTCCACTCCTATATCCAAGCAAATGCCGAAATTCATGCACTATGCTGAAGCCAAAAGAACCTAACGCAGAAAGTCGTCTCATTTACTATGTAAGGATAAGCGCCAAGTTATTGCTAATGGATAATACCATTAAAAGCTCTTAGAATATACAAAGACGATTTCAAGCCAAACCATGCATACGCTCAGGTTTGATGACTATGGCTAATCAAAAAGGTTCATATAAATCATAAATATTTTTTGCATTCCTTAGGGGCATGATGACCAAGGAGAGTTTCATTAACTATTTGCTGCATTAATAAGTTGCCCTTCATAATATGTTAAGATATTTCCTTTCAAGTGCCTACTCATCTGTTGCTTCCAGTAAAAGTCCCTTGATTGTTCGAACAGAGAAATCAGATTGCATGAAAAGGTGCAAGTTTCCGAAACCATGAAAGCTCTTGTTTCCAGGCATTACAAAGCCATCGGACAGACAGATGCATGATGAATTCAACCGATGCGTCAAGAACACTCGGTCGGCTCCCGAGCCCAGCAAACACCAACTTGATACTGATTAAACTAATACATACGACCAAGCATGTTAATAGTGAAGTAACACGATAAGCCGAACCTGAACGGAGTGAATGAGAAAATATTTAACATAACGCGGAATTCTTGCCGAGAGAATCAATGACAAACCGAGAGAATCAATGACAAACAAAGGAATGCAGAAGGACGCACTTACATCTTGGCCCATGTGGGCTACGATATCTGCAAAAATAGAGCCCACTTCCTCTTTCGATGCCTTCTCCAAAAACTCGACCGAGTCAAGAACCGGCTTACACCTCTGCATCGGCAAGTCCCCGCGGACCTACAATCACCCAAAACCAATTAACAAACATACAGACCATAATCACATCTAAAAAGCTCGAAATAACAAGAAAAGAGACATAAAAAATGAGGTTCGCACCATGGCCCAGCAGAGCTCGTAGATGAACCTGGTGGCAGGGACGGGGCCCGCCAATCGGAACCCATTACTGCCCACCTTCCACTCGCGTATGCAGTCCTCGGTTACGAATTTGCACTCCACGGAGAGTGAAGACATTCCCATGACACAAAGAGAACCTTGAGGCGTTCAAAACCCTAGCCCCTCATGAGCAAGTACTCAAGAATGGGGAGAAAGAAGAAAAACAGAGGAAACGAAGAAACCGAGGAAGCGGGATTCCCTCTAGGGGAAGCAACGAGACGAAACCCAAGCGTCCGCTGCCTCGGAAATTTTTCGACCAAACGGAGATTGCAATGATCGGATTCCAGTTCCCGCCGGAAGAGAAGCGTTAGATTGCCGCGGTTCGGTCTGGAGCGGGAAAGAGGAAGCCCTTGGGGGAAATGACACCCTCCTAGTTGAAGCAAAGATTGGGATTGCAAATCGACTTGGTTAGTCGATGAATTACGTAAATACCATCTATCCAAACGGTGCCATCATCTTACCAGACCGTCTTTCTTGCTGCGTATAGATCCTTGGGGTTTTCCATTTGGATCTGGATCGGGTCGAGCATTTGAGTTTTAACCAAATCCAACTTAACTTATTCCGATGAACGAAATGACTACGACTCCCTGCTAAAAGAAACAACCGAACCTCCGCTTATTTACATTTTTTTATGACTACATCTTCTTAAACGATAGCAAATGGAATTGATTCACTACTTTGTATTTAAGTTATACACATCCTCTATGTTGCAGTGTGGAACCATAAGGGGGGGAGCCTTTTTTTTATTATTTACATTTAAATTTTAAAAATTTTACTTGTTTTGTATAAAAAAATTTGAAAATCATATTTCAAATTCGACCGACCTCATAAAATATTTCTAGCTCGGCTCCTCATAATCATGGTTTAATTTTTAGAGGGTTGGTGATCATTAAATACAATTTTTGAAATCTTTTAGTAACGGCTAATCAATCCCTTTTCAAACGTTTTAGAAAGGTCCAACTAAGGTTTTAAAAAATTTTAATGGGGTAAAATATAAAATTTTAAAAAATTAAAGAGGACCAAATATCTCTGTTTTTTGTTTTTTGTTTAACAAATATTTGTCATAGTTTTCGCGTATAGCAAATATTAGTGAAAGACAACGTCTCAAATGTTACGTTGGAAATGCCTTCTGTCATCAAACGCACTTTTCTAAGTCCCGACTTCTTGACTCTCCTAGAAAGTGCATTTCTTATTTGCGAAGTAAACATTTTTAATAGCGTGCTTTATACCCAACTTTGTTCATTTAATTAATAAGACACTTTGTACCCAAAATTGAGTATTTAAATTAACAAGACCCCCCAGTTCAAATTGGATGCGTATAAGAGCACTTTTCAAATAGGTGGCATGTTTTATTTTTTTATTTTTCTTCAACAAGGGCGACGATTCCCTAAAGTGACAGGAAATATATATATATATATATATATATATATATATATAAAGTGTGATGGAGTCATTTTATAGTCGTTTAGTCGTCTAAAAAAAAGTAATCAACATTTTTGTCATATAGAATTAACTTATATTTTTTTATGCACCATCCACTTAATAAATAAATAATATATATATATACATATATATTGCCTCTTACATGTGTAGTTTGACATAAGGGGTTGTATGCTTGAAAAGCAAGACGGAAAAATGGCCGGAATAATGAATAAAAACTCAAATCCTCCGATCATCTTGAGTTCTATTCAACCACAAACATCCAACAAGTTGCATTTGCCGGTGCTTTGAAGGGCCAAGGGATTTCTCCATTGAGAAAATCTACAAATCCTACGCATATCTATGTATTATTTAATTTTGTTTTTTCTACAAAACCATTATAATACTCTGAAACCCGTGGACCATAAATAAATATAGAAAATGCGATCATTTTATAATTTATAGCAAATTATTACAAATTCAATCATATCAACAGACGCAACATCTCTCCTAAACTAAATGCGTGAAAGAGTCACGTTAACCCATTGCATACCTCACATTCCATTAAACATTTAACCTAATCCACATACACATATATCTAATTCCCAAACGGCTCATTATATGCCTATTCATGTCCCGATGGCAAGTCCCATTCTGGCCTTCCAAGCAGAAGATGGCAAAAATTAATGTTTTAACATAAAATAAATGGAAAAAATCAATAGAAATCATTTGTTAATATATTTGGATAAGAATTATTATATTTACTACATTAAAAAAGACATAAAGTTATTCTGTATTTATTGTTTAGTATCGAGGTTTGGAACACGCAAAACCAAATAGATCAAAATTCGTGTAGCGTATACTTTATGCCTAATACAAAACATCTGAATAACATATTATAATACGTGAATAAAAACACGAAAATGATTTTTTTAGTATCTATTTTATGTTTAATACAAAATATTTGCACATAAGCACATTGTTTATATATCTCTATATCTATATATATAGTAGTATTAATACGAGTCTACACGCATAACTACATGAATATGCGGAGAGATATATTGATTATGAGTCAAGATTTGTCAGGCCTTACATGAACCTTCTTCCGAGCATCGGTGGGGTTTCGTTCCCGTATTCAGTGAAAATAGGCAAAGATGAATGTCTATAAAGATGTCCTTTCATGTTACCCATAGAAGAAGGTACCTGTGGGGAACCGAGAGAGAGAGAGAGAAAGAGAGAGAGAGAGAAAGAGGGGGAGAGAGAAAGACAGGGACGTGGTGGTGGGAATGGCTCTGCAATGGGTGGTGCTTGGCTACGTGGTGGCGGTGGAAGCTGTGCTTGCCATCCTTGTGACGCTGCCTTCACCCAAGGGCATTAGGACCCACATCGTCTCCTTGACCTCGCGGTTGCTGCAACCATCAATGGGCATTGTCCCCTTCGCGCTCTTCCAACTCATGGGTTGGCCCTCTCCACGAACAACCCATTTCATTTCCTTCCTCACTTTCGCGTATTTGAATGGAATTTGCGGATTCGCTTTCCCTTTGAGCTTGTTTTGAGCATTGGATCAAGTGATCTAATTGACCATGTTGTTATCAATAAGTTTCTTTTGTGGCTGATGTTTGCTATGTTTTCAGATATCTACTGGAAGAACGAACACCGTCTTTCTTGTTCTTCAGAAGTTTGCACTGCGGCGGAGAGGGATCGATACGAAAGGGCGGTGAGAATTTTGTTATGATCTCGGCTTTTTCCAAAGTGATAATCGAAGAGTAATGGTTTGTGCGGTTTTATTTGTTCTGTTCGGAACAAAATTTTCATTAATTTTATGTTTTTGAATGATCCGTAAGTCCGATCAGTGCAAGAGCCGGATGGTGTTCTTCGATTTTGGAGAAGTACTGTAGATTGTCAACTGAGCGCTAGCTTGTTTGGTGACAAGAACGGGTCTGTGGTCTGAGAGGACGTAGTTTTCACATTTATTGTAGGTTACAAATGTCTATATTTATTCCTGATTATGTGCATTCTTCAATTGGAATTTTAGGGAGGAACCTGCAGTTTCATTAAATGGTTAAAGCTAAATTATAAAGATTGGTGCGGACGATACAGAACACTCGAAGATAACGAAGTACCAATTTAGAACATATTCACGCTATGTGAAAAGACGAATGGCAGTTAAATGGATGTTTTGGAAAGCATGGTTCTGGTTTAGTGTCTCAGAAGGCTAAAACTTATGATCAGATGAAGCAATAAATTAAGGATTCAAGAGAAGGAAAGAGACGAAGAGAATATATATGAGTCTTAAGTAATAAGGTAGACTAGAGCACTAGATAAAATGCAATTGATCTTACTTGACTTGTAGGTTTGCTGAATTAGCTTGGATAAAACTGGGATCTACTCGATGACCTCATGGAGTGAAGGGAAGCTATCTATGTTTTCATGGTACATGCTTTGTGTAAAGGTGAAAATTGATTGGATTCATGATGGGTTTGCAATGCTTTTGGCAGTTATAAACCTCATCCAAATACAGTTGCCTATGTATTTATGTGATCTGGGTCCAATCTGTTTGCATTGCTATTTTTCTGTCTTTAAATGAAAACAGATGTATTTGAGCAGTTGACATGCCCAAAAGCAATTGCCGTCCACGATCCATCTATTATTTTCGTTAATTTGTAGGGTTAGTTTAGATTTTTCTTTTTGGCTTTAGTTTATGTGAATTGGTGATTCAACCTTTACAGTCTTGAATCTCAGCACAAATCTTGTTGATGAGGCATGCTGGCAAAATGCAAGTATTTTGACTATATAGCTTCCATGCTTTTTAACTTCTGAGAAGTCAGGACCTGGAACCTCCGTTCAGTCATTCTATTTGTTCTTGGGTGGTTAACTTTGTTCACGCTTCTTCATACAATCTCAATTTGACGACTAGTTGGTACGTTTTAGAGCAAATGAAGGACGAAGCTTCAAATGCTGCTTTATCAGTTAGTAGTCATGTTATACAGAATATATATGGTAGTTCTACTACTTCCCCTTTATTTGTCCCTATGCCGTTTGGAATAAATTGAGGGTTAATCAAGGTAACATAAGCATAACCTTTTTTTTTGTTTGGTTTTGCGGGGGTTTTGGGGCGGTTGGGGGGGGGGGGGGGGGGGGTGGTGATGGGAGAGTGGGGAGGAGGAAAGATCTGCATACGAATACAACTGGTGAAAGATTTCAGTTGAAGAAAATAAAATCTATGGTACAGTTTGCTTTATATGGTGACATGTGAAATAAATCATGCTTTTGTTTTGCATTATTAGCTGCAAAAATCAAATGTATCACAATAGCAGCAAGCCGGCTTAGGGTTTAGTCAACATCGACATTCTATGGCTCAAACGATGCTTGAGCTGGAATTGAGCTTTGCCATGCTTGAGCTAGCTCCAGCTCACCAACGAAAGCTAACCAAACCTTCAGCTTGACAAAAACAAGCTTGAGTTTGAGAGACAAAATGAGTTCAGGTCATGCTCTGCACAAAATATACCTGCAGCTACAACAAAGAGAAAAGACGCAACACTCAATGATAAGTAAACAGAGTCCACACCAGAAAGACAAGATCAGAATCAAACTTCTGGAACCTCACCATTCCTATGCTTTACAATTTGCAACCGTCATTGGTGATAGTTGTCTTCTTTTTTGCCTCAGCAACCAAACCTTGATTTTTTATCATTACTACAATTTCATATGAAAATAAAAAAAAGCACATGGATGGAATCTAAGCACACTATGATTACAAAATCCTTCTCAAAGTTCTAGTTGAGCTCATTGAGGAAACAACTTCAACCTACAGATTGGAGGTGGATTATTTAGCAAATGAATAGAGCTTGAGTTAAGTTCTTGTATCTGCACTCACTATATACTTTATTTGCAACATTGTAGATAGATGGGAAGCATAGCAAGGTAATGATGCCAAAAATGTGTTTGTCTTGAACTCCAGCACTTTGATCTGTGTTGTAAAGAATGCTAGTCCTTATGGTAGGGAATTGCTTGTGCTTAAGATGGACCTGGGTTTCAGGTGTGAAAAGGTGTTTTATTTGAGCAAGCATGACCCAAGAATGGTGGCAGCTTCTTAATTAGAATGAGGTTGACTAGTATGTACACCTAAGGATATGTGGGAAGTGATGAGTGCTAGTTGAGATCAGATTCTCCTCGTCTCACATATTGAAGTCTGTATTCTGATTGTTTATTTCCTTAGTGAAGATAAGACGTTGGTTTTTTTTTATTTCCTGACCTTTTTTTCCTTGAGAAATAGGACATGTATGCCTGCATAGTCTTTAATTGTTGTAGACTCTTTGACACTGGTGAGTGATCCACATGCACAGCATATCCATATATTCTTTTGCAGACACGAGTAGCTAAATATGACCGTCATGATGGAGAATTCTATCAACGAGCAATTTTGTGAAATACATGTATGGTCACCATGAAATTGCCATAATTATTTTTTGTTCGCTGTCAATTTGTTTATTCCAGTAAGCATCATTACTTTGATTAATAAGGTAGTTGATCATGCTCATGCAAGGTTTGTGCTTTTAATCCTCAATATTTACAATCTCATCCCAAATGCAATGAACAACATCACTTTGATCTTGGGAGACATTGCATTTTGTTGATAACCTTCTGTAAGAGAAGGAAAGAGTCATGCTTGTTTTTAGTTTTTCCATATTTGCATTCTCAAAGAAAATCTCCCTCAAAATTGCCTGCTATCGCCATAACATTTAATAGATTTTCAGTCCTTTTGTGTTGGTGACTAGTTCTGGCTATTTCAAATGGAAAAAGTATCTAGGTTGAAGCTCTTCTGGAAGCTTCACTTGTTGTTGATTAAAATAGTCTTGTTGCCCAAGAACACTGCCTACGTGGCCAAGAGGTTTAGTTTAAGAGGTTCAGGCGGAAGGACATGAAGGCTTCAAAATTCGTATATTTGCATGATCTGATAAATGTTATATGCTCATAAAATACTTGATTAGTCTGAATGAGAAGATGGTTAATGTATTGCCCACTTATCAACACAGAACTGAAAAGGAGCCTTGCCCCTCCTTTGTTTTTCCGCCTTATCTTTGGGACGGACGAATTACCTTTATTTACTGGGGCTCAGATGATGGACTCTTTTAATGTTTGCATAATTGTAGCTTTCGTTGTAATGCAGATATTCAAAGCACAAAGGAATGCTGTTCTCTGCGTAGCTGCTTGCTTTCTTTACTGGTAGGAAGACATCATACATATGGGGAATCATAGTTAATGGACAATGTCAGTAAATATGAGCTCTGTGGTTGTTGCTGCAGGTGCATCTACTCTGTCTGTAAATACCAGAAGGAAATACAGAAAGTGGAAGAAGTTGAGAAGCGGCTCAAGGAATCATAGACTCATAGTCCACCCAAGTATGTTCCATCTTGTCAAAAGCTTATAATAATTGAACATGAACATATGCTCATTTCAAAATTATTCTTAGACTTAGATCTGTAAAAGATATGCAAAATATATATTCTCCTGATTCTTTTTGGCTTAAACCGTTAATCTCCTAGTTGTACTGAATGCCTTCTGATGTTTTTCCTCTCCAAGACTTGACATACTGTTTTGTGGACCGACAGCTGAGAAATAACATCGTGAGGTGAAGATGGTTGTTGACTACAAGCAGGATACGGCGAGTTACAGTGAGGTCGACTTGTTTGGGCCTGTGATTTCTTCTTTTTTCCTACTTTATGTGTCTGTTTTTGTATTACTTAGAACGTTAGCCTGTAGCTTTTAACTGGATAGCCTAAAGGACGATGCAGACAAAGAAAAATGGAATTGCAAGAACCAGTGGATTACATTATGAATCATGAAGCCTTATTTGCTATGGTTTTCCTTCTTTTGGTTTGGGTCAGTCAGTCTCGCCGGCAGCGTATAACTGCGAGAGGCTAGTTAAACTCATCAAAATCAGAGTCATCAAACTATGTTGCTGTTTTCTTATTCATGTAACATTGTATTCTTCCTTCTGTGCATGTATACGTGCTTCTAAAGCTATTTGATAGCTCTATCCGACTCACCCTCTGCATTTGAAATTAAATGCATTTCCTGGGTACATGCATGGTCCTGGCAACCTTGAGGACTCGATAACGAGTTGAGTTCCAGCTTGATTTGCTTAGTTATTCGAACGGTTCATGGACCGAGCTCGAAGCCTTGAACAAGCTCTGCTTGTCACTTAGATGAGACGGGCAAAGTTTGAGCTGCTCTAATGAATAATCAAACCAAGCGTAAAGGATGTTCCGTTCGATCCATTTGGACACATACCATAAACTTTCCTCTACCACTTGCTTGCTTAACAAGTAAATGACAATATGGAAATGGAGACATATGTATGGCTATAATAAATTTAATATTTATCTCTCAAGTCTTCTTGTGGTTACTCTATCTTATAGTCTTGTTCCAATCACGGTGACAAAACGTGTCCACTTCGTGGCGGTCGCTGGCCGGTGGAATAAGTCTTGATGAAGATGATGGATGATTCATATTGTTTATGTAATATAGGTGCCATATTCAGATGCCACAAATGGAGCTTGGAAAGCATTAAAATATCGATTCCTTTATGACAAGGAAACTCCAAAGTCTTTTGTCCACACTTTCCGACCTAAAACGTGCATGTCGATGATCTCTCTTGCGAAGTTGCCCTGCGTATTAAAATAGCGGCTGCTGTTCCTTGTCTATGAAGAAAAGTTTTAATTGCCAAAGAAGAAAAATTTTATTTGCCAAAGAACCGGGTCCCTTTCAAGTGAAGCTAATGTGCTTTAAGTTGACATTTTCAAGAATCAAAACTTAGTATTGAGGAGTGCAGCGTAGCTGATGAGGTTGGTATACGCTGATAAGGTTTGTAGGCTAGTGAAAGTCTGATCATCAGTTATGGATGTTATTCCTCTTTTTTGCAAACGAGCATTCCAAACGAGCATTCCGAGTGTCCAGTTGATGGGTGTCCTAGTTCTTCCCAAATCCCAAAGCAGCTTTAGATTTCGAGGCGAGAGGAAGAAAGGGGTGGTTTCAACCTCTCATCAAATTGCCAAGAATCAAAACCTATGTTCCTATCCCTTTTAACTCAAAGGCTTTAGATTGAAGCTTTTTCTTCCAGGGTGAGCTCCTATATCTGCCGTTGATTCAAATAAACTTGTGTGCATGCATGTACATGCATATAAGTTTGTGGTGCATGCACACCAAGTAGGGGTGGAGGGAGGGGGCGGGCCACCTTGGCCATGGCCCCACCCCAACTATTTGAAAAAAAAAAATATTGAAAAAAAATAAAAAAAAATTAGTTGTGCAATGTACTTTTTAGATTTAGGTTTACTTTAGCCTTACTTGGATTCGAGGTTGGACTGTTTGGTCCGTCCTTGAAAAAAATCCTGGGTTCACCCCTGACACCAAGTAAGTGCGTGCATATGCATGTGCATGTGAGCTTATGAGCATTGACAAACGGAGCCACTTTATAGACCAACACGACATCCTGCATGCCATTAACATGGAGCACTCACTCGCATCACAGTTTTCGTATCCTCAACCACTACACGATCCCTTTTCACACTCGTGGATTGCCTTCACATGAAGGGGGAGAGCACTCTCCTGTTTTCCACTACGTGGGACAATGAATCTCATCTCCCTCAGCGGACCTCTCTCCACCATGTTCCCACATCAAAATCAATGGCCTTGGCCATTGAAATAGACAGTGGGCTGACAGGGATCCCAAAAAAAGAGAAGTACTCTAAGAAAACTAATTACCTAAAAAGACTTTTAACACATTTTTGAAAACAAGAAAACATGAACAAGGGATTAACAGAATCAAGATTCAGAGACGATACGTAAATCAGATCTCGATTTCTCATTGCATGGAACTGTCTTGAAATGGAGAACCAAGAGAATCCTTGAATTAGTGTTTCAGACGCTTGGTGTTGCATTTGTCCGTGTTTGCTTGCCGCCTTAAACCACTGCTAACTTGTCGCTGGTTGAGAGCTTACAGAGTTCTGATTTTGGAATGAGCTAGCAAAGTTATCGCCAAACGAGACACGGTTTGCGACTCGGTGAAATTTAGGGTCATTCAAACTTAGCCAAATTTGAAAATTTTCACAATTATTGGTCCAGAAGGAGCTTATTATATAGAGAAATACAATTCAGCGGTTTACAGTCAACGTGAGTATCTAGACTTGGGACAATGATGTGGGAAACGGCCGTGAATGTCCCCACTTAAGCTCTATTATCAACGTTTAAGAAATAGAAAAGCAACACTTGAACATGGTGTATGGTTTCTATTACTTTTTTTGAATAGTTTTTGTGATGAAAGGTTGAACGAAAAGCCCATTTCAGCTAAGCGGGGTTTGATTCCTGCGTTGCCCAGCTACATGTGGTGCCCATACCAGACTCGAATCACAGCTGAAAAAAATTCTGGCTCTGCCCGCCATGCGGATTAGCCCATTACAACATGTAAATGAACCCGCGGGGAAGCATGTTTGATCTTACTCATCTAGAAGACGTGACAATAAATGCAGAGCTCTTTGATGAAAATTGAAATTTGGACATTAATTCCAGTTTGAGATGGGGTCAAGCTTGCCTTTGAAAACACGGCCACTAAGGGCCCCGTCCCTTTGGAGAACGCGCGCTGCTATTGGTGGTATAACTCAAACACGCTCAGGACTAACTTTCTTTCACATCAATTCAAACTTCAGGCCGAAAGAGCCGCCGGGTTTCACATGATCAGTTCAAACTTGAGTGTGCTTTTTCGTTAGGATTTTGATTTTCCTTTCCATAATTTGATCACAAGTCCACTGATTTTGGATTTTTTCAAAAAAATACCAGAAGGCCTCCTCTAATCTAAGAACTTTATAAAATATTAAGACCCGGATAAATTTTTCTTAAAGCCAAAAGTTCTCTGATGAGAAGAGAATGCCTTCTCTCTATAAGTTTGAACTGAATCGGTTAACATTAAAATATTATTTTTGAAAAAAAAAAGATAAATTAAAAATAAAAAAAAGTTTAAAATATTTTAAAAAGTTACATGGCACCTTAAATCCGGCATCAAATCAAATCGATTTGCCACTAGTTTGATTCAAATCGGGCCGACTTTGACACTCTCATGTGATGTTATGTGGGTCAGTGAACACTCGCCACGAATATGTGGGCTCCCTCTTCCTGGGGGGTTTGACTGCTTGGCTGGTGTTGGGCCTTGCATGCCACAGTTGACCACCGAGCTGGTAGCCAAGTCAAACCATCCCCTCTTGAGTTAGCGATCAGTCAACCTTGTGCCAAACGTGCGACCAAGAGTTCCGCGACTAAGAGTTCCTCAATGTTCACTAGATTGAGATCATTTGAAACGACTAAGAGTTCCTCAATGTTCACTAGATTGAGATCATTTGAAACGAAAGAGGACAAGCAAACTTGGAAAATATGTGAGAACGAGTGAACGATATGAGTTCAAGGTCAAAAAAATGAGGTGTTACGAAGTCAGGATTGAGTGGCCTTTTTTTTTAAAAAAAAAAAAAATTGGTATTTAAAAATTAATTAATAAATGTTTTATAATATTTAATACAAAATGCATAGCCTTTGAAGCTCTATGTTGGCCACATATAGACTTCCCTAGACCAATCGAGGAGCTATAAATTTTAGTTGGGGGTGCCGATGTAAAAAATTTTATATGTTTAAGACTACCAATATATATAAATAATAGAGACAAGTAATATGAAAATAAAAATATTTTCGCTCATCCAAAATAAGCAAATTTGCGCACACTAACACATATACTGAACATAAAAGAAATAAAATGCATGCACACAATTCTTAAGTGTGAACTCTTAAAAGCCTAGTCAAGTATGAACCCCTAAGAACTCCTTTGTGGGTGCTTCATTTGAAATGTAGCCCTTTGTATCCAACTATTTATTTTACCATTTTTTTCTTTCTTTCATTTCTTTTTTAAGTTTGTATTGTAACACCACATAAGTTTAGTTCCGTCTTAAAGATTGTGAAGGATCTTCAAAAGGCTTATAAAGGGAGAGCTATTAATGACATGATTGTCCTGGTTTCTAGCCTTTTTAGGGTTAGAACTGAAACTATTAGGGGGCGGGTTGAGATCCGCCGAACCAGGAGCCCGAGCCCAGGAGTGGGTCGGGTTGTTACACATATTATTATCCACCTTATGTTATACATTTTATAGCATTTAGACTTCTTATAAAAGACAAGGTGGAAAAGAAGGGAATCAAGTTAATTACATGTCTAAATGATCCACTAATTTGACCAAATGGGTAAGAATCAGTGATGTCTTAAAGATTTGGATAAGTGTTTGTCATGGCCAAATTAAAAGCGTTTGTTAAAATTGGTCTAGGAGCCGAATCTGTGAATCAGATTCAATTGGATATGAGTAAAAAATAATAATAAATCATTTACAAAATAAACGAAAAAAGAATTGGAAATAAATGAAAGTCTTAAGTTGTGCATCTGGCTGTATCTACCCACTGGAAACTATTAGAAAGGTTCTTCCGGCAGGCCCTGCCCTTTATTGAGGGCAGGAATATCGGATCTTAGGTGGTGATTTGGTTTATTTATTTATTAAGGGCAGGAATAACGGAACCCTAACAATGAAAAATACATATATCGGGTTATGAACAGGGTCCGGTTCATTAAGTCCATAACGTCTACCTGAATAGTCGCTTCCAGGTCCAGCTAACCGTGCAGACAACTCACTCTTCTGGACCACCCTGGTGGTGATGGGTCTGGATCCATTTTCGGATCCAAATCAAATACAACTAGGGGAGGAAGGGAAGGACGGGCTTTTTGCCGGGTCAAACCTTGTGCTGGTCCAAATTCTTAAAACTTCTCAAGGCAGTGTTCCGGTGGCCGTAGCTAACCGTTGCTTTTGGAAAAACGCCACCGACGCGTTCAAAATTTCAACGGTCAAAGTTCAAGCCGCAGGACCAACATTCATTTAGCATTGTTTGCGCCATTTACTCAAAATCGAAGACCACAAAAATTGCCTCCCGGCTCTTCCTTTGACCCCCGATGGTCTTATTTTTCCTCACCAAATTACCTAATCACCCCTCATTAAATATAAAAATTGTCGCCAAATAAAAGTGTTAGGTGGCCCCAAGATAGTTGTTGCAATCAACGCTAGTAGGTTTTGATTTCCCACTGCGCTTCTTACGTTTAATAAAAATGCAAGTAAGTCTTTTGCTTGTGGGTTTTTTTTTTTTTCTAATAAAAAATGGAAAAAATGTTGGGTGGCTATTATGATAAAGTCTATTATTTATCAAACTAAGAATTGTAAGTCAGATTCATATTTGAAATTCTTATTTTGACTTTTGTATAAAAAAAAAATCGAATTTAGAATAAAAAAGAAGGTTTTCTGAATATTTGATATTAGAGGCAATTAAACACCCCCTCGAAGCCATGATTGGTCGGCAAAGAAGAGAGATGGTCATGAAAAACTTCGGGTTGACTGCACCAGTAAAAAATTTGTGGTAGGAGGGTATTTTGGTCTTGTAAATTAAGCGGGTCATCGGATGAGAGGATTTTTGACTGGCATTTTTGTAAAGTCCATGGGTGTTTAGGTAATCTAGCGGTCCCATGCTTTTGTGATCCTGCCGTGCCCGCGTTCTGCTGAGATGTATAAAGAGGGAGACGAGACCCAAATTCGTTCATCGGGGAAATCAAGAGAATTCAGACTCAAAGCCAAAACTGTGAAAGCGTAGAAAGAGAGGTTGAAGCTTGGAGCGCGTTGATTGCAATAACTAGCTACGATGATCTCTTCTTTGAGATTGAGGATGGAGTCGCGGAGGAGGAAATCCGGCGACAAGGCCGGCGGAAAGATCATGCCGGCGGCATTAGAGGGCTCGGAGATCGTGATACCCGCCGGATTCCGTTGCCCGATCTCGCTGGACCTCATGAAGGACCCTGTGATTCTCTCTACCGGGATTACCTACGATAGGCAGAGCATTGAGACTTGGCTCGAGGGCGGAAGTTTCACCTGTCCCGTCACGAAGCAGCTGTTGCAGAGCGCTGACCTCATTCCGAACCACGCACTCCGCCGGATGATCCAGAGCTGGTGCGTCGAGAACCGGGACGCAGGTATCGAGCGTATCCCGACGCCTCGAATTCCAGTGACCCGCTCGCAGGTGGCCGAGATCCTCTCTCAGATCGAGTCCGCGAGCCGCAGGGGCAGCCCGGGGTCGTGCGTGGCCGTTGCGGACAGGATCCGGCTACTGGCAAAGGAGAGCGACCGGAGCCGGCGGTGCGTTGCCGGAGCCGGGGCGGGGGCAGCGCTCGCGGCGGCGTTTGCAGCCGTTTGCGACCGGTTCGTTGACTCCGAGAAGGAGTCCGCACCGGCTGCTGCTGCGGAGGCGATTCTCGCGGCCATGAACGCGGTGGCGATGATCGACTCGGAGGCGTGGTCTCACGTGTGGACACGATCGTGCATGCGCCGGCTGGCCTGGTTGATCTCCGGAGGAAGCTTGGAAGGAGTGGGGAACGCCGTGTGGGCGCTGAGGGAGGTTCTGAGAGATGACGAAAAGATTCTGGAGGGTGACAACCGGAAGATTCTGGAATCGACGCCGGGGCTGGTGGAAGGACTCGTGAGAGTCGTCCGGGAGCCGATCTGCCCGGCCACGACGAAGGCGTCGCTGGAGGCGATAGTCGAAATGGCGTCCGCGAGCGATCGTATGGCGTGCCGGGTCGCTGAAGCGGGTCTGGTGCCAGTGCTCCTGGAGATCCTACCCGACTGCGAGAGGGGCATGTGCGAGAAGGCACTGGCTGCGCTCGACCTCGCGTGCAGCAGGCACGAAGGGAGGGAGCAGGCGTACGGCCACGCGCTGGCAGTGCCCGTGCTGGTGAAGAAGATGCTGAGGGTGTCGAGCGTGGCCACAGAGCTGGCGATGTCGGTGTTGTGGAGGCTGTCCAAGGGGGCGAACGGCGAGCTTGTGGTGCTGGAAGCTTTGTCAGTCGGGCTGTTCCAGAAGCTGCTGGTGCTGCTGCAGGTGGGGTGCGATGATGGTGCCAAGGAGAAGGCCAAGGACCTGCTGAAGATGTCGAACAAGTACAGGGACAGGTTAGAGTGCGTGGACTCGGGCGACTTCAAGAACATCAAGCGGCCGGCTTGAGGTTCCATTCCACCCTGAGTATTCTCCTCGTCTCGTTTAATGGCGGGACTTGATGATTACTGGAGCATTTGTTACCTTCAACTCATATCCGTCTCCCTAATATGTGCATGAGAAAGAGAGTGTGATAGCTGTAATTCGGAGACATCGTAATGATCTTTTTTCTTTTTCATTTCGAGGGACTGTACAGAAAGAATTGCGTCACATATGAATATACGTTTTGGGACCCCTTGCAGGGGTTTCAAGTTTTGAATTATTTTGGAAACTGAAATACAATTAACGCCCCCTTCTTAGGGGTTTCCTTGTACAGATTTTGGCTGCACCGCTTCCGATTTTCTCCATGAGGGATAATATTAAGTATGAAGCTATATACAGCATCAAGCGTTATATACTCCATAGAATTCATTCGAAAAGAGAGAAATATTAAAGTAAAAGAAAAGAAAGAAGCAGTAATGAAATTTGAAATGATGCGACTTCCAACTTGGCAATCGAAAAACATCCACGACAAATGATGCTTTAGCAGTTCTTTTCTTAAATATTTTTTTCTTTCGTTGGAAAGATCTTATGCGTTTGTTCCTCAATTACACTTGGTGATCAATATTCGGGTTGTGATATTTAATCATTTATGCACATTTTTCAGAGCATGAAAGATCAAAGAGCATCCAATGCACCAACATACTCTATTATTTTGTTAGAGAAAACATGGTTAAACGATTAATTTTGTAACTAGTAGCGAGTTTGAGACCAAGCTAGGCATGCTTCCTTATCAGAAACAGATTGATCGATGTGAAGAAAAAGCCAAAATTAATCAAAACTCCAGACGTCCCTTTGCCTGATCAGTATCTGTGAGGGCTAGCTCCATTTCCATTTGTCGTCTTCTTCCATCGGAGAATGTGAGCATCGAGACGGCCCAAAGGGTCCCCCGCCTCCTGCTACAGACGTTACAGCTCGAAGAGGAACGAAACCAGAGGCATCACTCAATCGCGTCCAAACGGTTGAAACGAAGGGGCGAAGCTCGAAAGCAAAAGGAGCACGCGCGAAAAGACGCTAGCTGCCTTCTTCTTCGTTTTCTTCTTGCATGTTCGCTGCGAGGATTTCTTTCTGGTCCGCCGGTCAAACCATGTGTGGCGAACAAATGTGGAGGCCATCAAAAGGAAACTCACTGCTTCCCAAATATGATCGTTGCTCGAACCGACGTTCTTTCTGAAATTTTACAGAAACCATAACTCAGATACAAGACTTGCTCTGATATCATCCATGCAATTAAACTGAATAAGAACATGAATTCACTTAGATCTCCTTCTATTATAGGGAATTCCATCTGATTTTCGATTTGGGTTTCGATTTTGAGCTCATATTTGACTGGTATTAAATTGCCCGGTTGGACATCCGATCCCAACCTTGAAAGTCGAAAGTCCCGTGTTCATTAACCCTACCCATTAACTTGCACGAACCTCGCTTCGATCTCAATCAAGTGTGCAATGCGCATCACCAAGTCCGTCTTCTTTCTCTCAATCTTCTCAAGTTTATCCCTTTTCAGCCACCATTGTAGAAGACCGAGCGTTGTCTGACTTACTTGACACGCTTAATTTCCCTAACATTCATTATTAGCAGTTGCAGACCCAGTCAAGTTTGGTTCTTCTTCTTCTTCTTTGGCATAATTTAACAGGTCAAGCGCAGATTATCAAGAGAATTTTCTCTGTCTCTGGCTTGAGGACCACGCCATCTATCAGCATTACCAATAGACGCCAACCAAAGTCCCCCCAGCTCCAAAGCCTGCAGGCTTCAGCCAGGAAAAGCTTGGCAGAAAATAGAAATTAAAAGAGTTTCTTCGTTCCTATGGAGATCGTGAAAATTCTCACAGGAAATTTATGTAGCTTGCGTGTACATAAAATGAAAAGAAGAAGATGTGTAACGAAAAACCGGAAAACGGAAGACGAAGCGACCGGCCGGGTTGACTAATCGGAATGCGGCTTCTTCCGGCAGACGACTGACTAATGGTTACAGTTTTCAATCTTTCTGTGCCTTCTAGATGCAGGGCCTTGTCTTGCTTAGACGGCCGCAAAATTTTCAGGATTGAAGGATAACTCTCTCTCATATATATATACACACACACACACACAACTTGCTTACTCCAATTCCCTATCTCTCACCCTCCACTCCGTGGCACACATCAAATGAATAATTCTAAACTCATGCAATTAGACGGTTCCATTTTGATATCCTTGGGTCAAGTTAAAATAATTCAACCGGAATCCTCTTGTTGGTGTTCGAGCAGGCAGCTGAATCGATCTTTTGAGTTTCGTTTTTGGGGTGCTCAAAACAGCATGGCAGCTTTTTATGGGTGCTCCACTGCAGATCGTCAAGAAAGCTATTCCAGCTAGCTAGCTCAGAGATATGTTGCAGCAGACGTCATTGACAATTTCCTTTTCATGCGTTACTTTCTTTCTTTTCTTTTTATCCCTTCGGGAACTCCATTGCAAGCAATTCTTGGTCTTCTAATTGAAAAGAAAAGATCCTCTTTCTCACAGCAGGAGACTGTGACCAGTCCCAGAAAGCTCGATGCAGGCCTCAGCCATCATGTCTGCCAAATGGGCAGTCGTAATTTTGAATTTGATCATGGGCATCACTCCTTCGGTAGACCAGAAACTGGCAGATTTTTTGAAGTTGAAGAAGACGGGCTTTATCGTTACTCCCATGCAAATCGAGGCAAAGTTTTGTCCTTTCATTATCCAGTGGTTCACATGTTTGCTCAAAGCATGAATGGACCACAAAATGCTCTGTTTTTCCCTTCTTTTGCATACATAAAAAGCAGAACGACATGGAGATAAAACAAAAAAGAGTTGCGGATACTTCTGTGTCATTATATTCCAGTAATCTGTTTCGTGAAATTTTACTTTGGTTGATGATATAATGTGCAGTTTACGAAGTTGGGAGTCTGAAAATGCGTGCCTCAATCATCGTTCATTTTGGATGTAACAGGTTGAATCCAAATTCACATTGGATCTCAACTCTCATTCTATGCGGCCATAATTACTGGGTTCAACAGCTGATATAAAGAGCGAACTTCGAAGATCAGGGCAATCCGTGAGGAACTTTAGTTTCAGCTTCTTTAGAAAGATACCTCATCGGCTTCCGTTTCTTCCGATTTGGTTAACAGCCAACCGTCTTAGATCTAAGAATCAAAGACGGAACGAAGCAACCCACCAAAATGTATAGTTCATCAAACTACTCATGTCAAGTAAGACCTAAGCAACACTTAGATCGCTGTGAAAGATTAAAGCTTCGGATTTTAAACTCTAAGGACCCGAGATCAGACAAGTGAAGAAGTATTCACTAACTAAACATCCCCAGACCAAGCCTTTGATTACTTTAGATTTCACATTGATGGATCTGACATTGACGCAGATCTAACATGTCATGCTTTTATTGACGTGACAAAAAGTCATGGTAAATCCATGGCTCATCAAACTAAAGATTTTGTATCAGACTTAGAATCCATACTTAAAATCCTTGTTTCACCTTTTGCATATAAAAAAGGTCTGATTTTAAGATCAAATGGAAAAAGGGTCTGTTCTTAAATCCATGGTTCTCAAGTCCTAAGGATTCTAGATCAACTGCCATCAAACACACCCGTACTGTGTTAAATTGTTGATCCAATGGATGCAGTTTCCCATATCGATGCAGTTTCCCATGTCCTGGCCATCGAGAAGTTTTCTCCATTGCTTCAGTTTCGTAGCAAGGAATGCACACAAAGTCTCATTATCAGAGGCCATTTCTAACTCAACTTATGATAGAGCTAGCATTCAAATTGCACCAATGAGGCGCGGCACTGAAATGAGATCTTCTTCTGTGAAACAACCAACAAGATTTTAACATCCATGTCAGTGTACTAATATATCATCTTGTAAGTAGAATCAACAGGCGACCTAATTTGTACTCGTTCGCAGCGTCATAGATAGGAATCAACCGTAGACATCACAGGGGATGGGAATTTATTTTACGTAAAACTCAAGCAACAATAAGGGAACTACTAAGTTCTGATCTCCGACATGCATAAATCCAATCCGGCTGAACTTCTTAAGCCTGATATTTGGAAAACAAAATTTAGCATGTACTAAGAAATTGGGCTGGATTCATATTTGGTTTTCAATAAATATTTGATTAGATTCGAATTTGGTTTAAAGTAAACGTCCAATATTCATCCATTTTGAAAGTCAGATCTGAATATAAGAATACCCACTTTGTATTTGGATGTGAATTCGCACGTCGGATTCATGTATAATATGGAGTTTCCTGAACTGGCATTCGAATCCAAATCTGAATATAAAAGTGAACATCCAATAAATCATATATGTAAAATGTATATCTGATTAAAATCAGCTTCGTTGATAGTGAGCGCATCATATCTAGCTTGGGCTTTTGTAAGAACAAGCGGAATCCGGACATGTTTGAGTTGCTGATTTAGTAGCCAAGCTGCGATTAAGTATCAAGGTGGCTCTATCCTCACACCTGTAGGAATGAGTAAAACAAAGGATATCATATTCGAAGACCTTGCATCTCAAATTAAAGATATGAGATGATGGTGTACTGATGATCTAGCACCAACCTTAAATACACCATCAATCTCTAAATCCCAAATTCATGGACTGCTCAGAGATTCATATATAGTTGCATTAGGCATAAGAAGGAGACGGCAGCGGAGGTTTGAGATGAAATCTTGAATTTTGAATCAGACCAAAGCATCAAAACAACGAGAAGTACACCTCTTTAAAGAAATTTTGTTAGGGTAAGCAAGTCAGTATTAGATACACTCTTACTGGATTAATAATGACAGGGGCACATATTAAGACTATGTTGTCAATTCGAGGGTGTTGAATCCCATTCTTTAGTACATTAGTTTTAAACGTGTATGAACACCAACTTACTCCAATTTGTCCGCCAAAAAAGGAAAAAAAACAAAGAAACAAAAGGAAGGTTGGTGTGGCTTCATTTTTCAAGGGCGCCACTCCTTCCAATTCCATGAGTCCAAACAGGACGTCACAGCTTGAGAAGGAAAATTACCCTGGAATAAACCAAACAGAAGAAAACACTAAGGTTGTGTTTGATCCATAGCGATCTGAGATCATATGATTTCAGATTCATGGATTTAAGATCAAACCACCTACCCCATGCAACCCTAAATCCATGTTTTTTAGCATATAACATGAATTTAAAATCCATGTGTTTAAACTGAGGATCTCCCAAAACACACCGTTTCATGCAACTTTCGATCCCTTTTTATGCAGTCTTTGATTTAAATATGAGGCTATCAAATATAACCTAAAGTCCCGTTTGATGCACAACCATTTTACTGTGCATAAGAAGAAACTTACAAATTTTTGTAGGGCTTTTCATTTTCAAATCAAACACAAGAAAAATCACCCTATCCAATTAGATGGATCTGGGTGATTTTACCTTACAAAAAAGTCGGACCTCGGAGAGTTTGATTTTTTACCATGGACTATGGTAAATTTACAGTTCCAAGACCTAATAGAAAAATGAGCTGTTCCATAAAATAATACTTTGATGATAAGACCTTTTTGTTTTTTTGTTTTTTTGAAATATATATTCATTGACTACATAATCTAAAAACTCGATGTTAGATACATGACGTTATAAACATCATTCTTAAATCAACTGATTATGATTAAAAGAATGTAGCCACACAATGCTTCCTGAAACAAGAATGTTTCAGTACAGGCATTTAAGAAACACGTGTTAACACAATTTTCTTTTTTCTTTTGCTTTAATGGATGTAGGGTAACCCGTCAGATTAGCAAATAGGTGAGCAGCCTGTCATTAACTTAATTCCTGAAAATGCTATTTCCTTCAACTGCAAACAGCGGTACTCTTTTTTCGACAACTGATGGACATGTACTCTGCAATCCACAATCAATCTTGAAGCTCGGGGTAAGGGAAAGAGGAGGAGAGATTTCTGCCTCCCCCAACACCAATGTTCTTTTAAACAGATACCCTTATCCCGGGCCTCCCATTGCACCGGTGAAGCCTGAGTTTTCATCCTCAAGACAATCTCAAAGAAGGGGCCGCGTTTGCGTCCGACGCGTTCGTCACTTGCGCGACGTGTCGTAAGGCATGTGGACTGGGCCGGAGAAGGCGGGACGAGTGATTGATGGTTGCTTCGGCAGGTGAGGGGAAGGGAGACCGGCGGTGGCCCACACGCTGGGAGGAGGTGGGACCCGTCCACGCTATCAGTCAGCGGATCAAAGCGTCCGCTCAGCTGGACCTCAACACCCTACAGCTGTTCGCATTAGGCCCACGCCCATGGACCCCGCAGCCTTCCGGAATTTTCCAAACAGACGGTCCCGTGACCCAGCACTTGACGTGGTCCCGCAGCTTTGTGGGCCCGGGGACAAATACGATGGCCTCCCCCAAATTATCGCGCGGTACGAAAAATAACGGCTCGTTATTTTCCAATTAAAAATTGAAAATGGAACAAAATCTAAAAGCTCTATATTATTTTAGACAATCTGTGGTTGGAGATTGGCTTGCTCTGTTTCTCCAAAGGAACTCTAAGATCCCACTCATTATGTAACTGCGGAAGGATTTGGACAGGAAAAAGAAAATCAAACTGAAAATCGTAGAAACCAGATATGGAATTCACGGGCTCTAGGTTTTCTGCTGCAGGTGAAACTAACGTTAAGAACAGAATCGTTCATTTCCTGAACAGCTAGTGGATTTAAACTGTATATCTTTTCTTGAAAGAAACAAGTACTAATGCGTCCAATCATGCCAGGGACCTTGAGCTGCTGCTGGCCCCATCCTTCACCAATTGCTGCTATACAGTCCATGCTTGCACCATGTGCATCACCTAGTCGATTTAATCTGACAGCCCAAGACGTTTTTTAGTACATATATATCAAACAAGAGGATGGGAGAGAGCCCATCATCCAGAAAGAGAGTTCACGGGACTGCCTTCTTGTGTCATGGACCAGGGAGGTAAGAAAAGAAACTACTGCTGCTTCAACAGATTGGTGATACATCATCAAGTTGCCAAGTAGACTGCTACCAATGGCGCTAGATGACTGGTCGACTGTGAAATTCCTGTATGCAAGGAATATCGCTAGCAGTAAAATCAATTTACTAGTTTCCTGCAGAATTAATTCTCTGCTCTAATATAGGAATCATGACAAGAAAATGACAATCTGGCATCTAAATCGGATAGCTAAGACAGTTGATTTTAAAAACCTTCTAACATTATCCTAGTTATACATCTGATTGCCATCGTCCTTTTTTATTGGAACACATTGACTTCATCGATAGGGTTGAGTTTGGGGAAAGCAGAATTCGCAGTCTTAAAAGCCAAGACACATCAGAAGCAGGATAAAACTCACACACACACACACACACCCACACACACATATATATATGAATTTCACAATCTACATTTCCAAGATTGTCCAGGTCCACTTATGAAAAGATATATATTGTAAAGATGAAAAGACTTTCCAAGGCCAACACCCTCAGAGCACTCACTGTCAGTTATTAAGTGTGCACAGCTCAGATGCATATAAGAAAATCAGTCATAAGCCAATCGTCACACTCAATAATTGCATTTGCATGGGAGTGGTTAATAAAATGACACATCTCATTCAAGTCTAGCTGTTTAACAGCGTTAAGGCAGTGATTGGAACTATACCTAAAGTATACAAGGGCCTAACACTAACAGTTTCAAACACAACTCTTCGAGATGATATCTCTCTCTCTCTCCTCCCCCCACCCCCCCACGCCACCCTTCTGGGTGGAGAGAAAACCAAATCCATGTTTAAGTTGAGAAACAGAACCCAATTCCATGTTGAAATTGAGGCATAGCGAATGGCAAGTTCTGCCCCTTGGAAGCAGATATTATTAAGGGGGAGAACTTGTTGAGACTGGAAATTCAAGGAAAACCAAATTCATCAATGTAGCATTAAGGTTCCAGTTACATCTACACAAGTAACTGGGCCAGACTATGGTCCAGCAGAGCTAGGACTTAAGTCTTGCCATATAGCCCGGCCCATCTCCACTAATTCCCACGTACATCAGTCTTCCGAGCACAAAACTAAAAAATAACAAGAATAAACACCTTGAATATAATACAAGGACACTATCCAAATGTAACAGGTTGAAGAAATCTATGCAGCAAACAATCTGATATGCAGCTGTCAAGATGAAACATGACCGGCATATTCTCACAGTTGAAGGAAGCAGAAGTAAAATCATGAATTCTTTTGATCTATTTACGCTGGAAAAACTAAAACACAAAAAGAGGGGCGTGGGAGGTATGTACCAGGATGCTGCACCAACATTGATGCCACCACTGTGACAACCACCACCACCACCACCGAAAGCCAGAAGATGGAACAGATAAGAATAAACAAGACAACATGTGAGTTGCAATCAAAAGGAGAACATTTCCATTTTGAGTAATCCTTTTCCGGTTCTTCTCTCATCGGCCATCGGCAGAAGTGAAAGAATCAGCAAACCCAGAGGGTCTGGTTGGAATGCTAGTCTGAGTATTATCCAGGCTAGCCATGGAGGCAGAATAAGAATTATCGGCCATGTGTGAATCTTCAAAGGCCTGCCATTTCTTGAGAGCTTGAGGCAAAGTCATGTCAAGGTCGATGCCGTAGCAGTCATCAGCATCAGGATCAGTTGGCTTCCATTGCTCTACAAGTGGAGACAACACATTAACAGCATGGCTCATGTCAGGCCTCTGATATGGCTCTCTAGCACAGCAATGACCAGCAAGCTCTGCAACGGTTAAGATGCTAGAGAGTGTCTCTTCCGTCTGCTCCAATGAAGGGTCTATAGCAGTTCGGAAGACATCCTTGTTGAGATACATTCTCCTGAACCACGTTACCAAGTGCATGCTTTCCTCAGGCTGGGTTTCATCTAGAGCTCTCCTGCCACTGATTAGCTCCATAAGAATCACACCGAAGCTGAAAACATCTGCCTTGGTTGTTAATCTCCCAGTTACTGACAACATACAACAAAGTTTATCAGTCACAAATGCTAGTATAATTGCAAACTACCCGCATCATAAAAAATTCAAAATCATTCAATATACTGCATCGATTTCACCATGAGAGCTGAAGAAATACATCAAAAGATCAGGAATGCAGTTTCTCACGCCATATTCTTTTGATTTTTACTGCTAAACCTAATACCAGTAGTCAATCCTACATGCATATGCAATTGCATACACACAATATATCATCTGAAACAATGCATTGCACGTCTAAAAGGATAATGGTTTTTGAAGTTCGGATGCTCTGAGATGCGGATCCAGAAATCCTATCTTGTTCTGAAGAAATCAGTGAAAATTTTCACCATCTTCAACTAAATTCATCTGTTTAGTTTCATCTTCATCTTGACATTCACGCAGAAAACGACCAGACTAAAAACAAGATCAGACAAAAGTGGAAGTAAATTGTAGATCCATACTAAGTTTCGTAGGGAACCAAACTGTTTTCATTTCTAGTGATAACCACTATTCCATCAGACAAACAAGAATGGAGACCGGGAGAACGTAAGGCTCAATTTACCAACCTCAATAAGTAGGAGAAGAACCTATAACAGTTCTTGCAGATCATTGCAGTAATAGAAGAAACTCAAGCAATTCTTGCTGATTTTGTGTTTAAATTGATTACCTGCATACTCTGGCGCGAGATAACCGAATGTGCCTGCAAGTCTGGTCTCCACAGAACACTTCCCCTCAGGGGCCAGCCGGACCAGGCCGAAGTCCGCGACCTTTGCTCTCATATCATCACCAAGCAAGATATTGGAGGGCTTTAGATCCCTGTGGATGAAACTCTGATGCGCCAAGCTGTGCAGGTACTCGACCCCTCTCGCCACATCCAACGCTATGCTCAGCCTCTTCTTCCAGTCTAATGCCTTCCTACCTTCTTCCTTCCAACTGAAAAGATGCCGACTGAGTGGCCCCTGAGGCATGTACTCGTATACAAGTAGCTTTTCATTCCCATCAAGACAATACCCAAGCAGTGCGACGAGGTGCCGGTGGCGAACCTTCGTCAGAACCGCGATCTCCGACTGAAATTCGTTCAAACCCTTCGTGCTTATCACTCCAGATTCCATTCTCTTCACTGCGATCTTCGTTCCATCGTGCAATTCCCCTTTGTAGACGGTTCCGAACCCGCCCTGACCCAAGATGTTCTCCTCACTGAAGTTGTTTGTCACGCTCCTCAGAACCTGAATTGAGATCACCATGTTTCCGGCCTCGACCACATGAATGTCGCCTCTCCCACTGCTTCCTTGGCTGTGGGCCGTATCTGCCGTAGCAGCACTGCTGCCGCCGGCGCCGGCAACCGTGATCTTCAACAAATCGGGATCAGACCCAGAAAGCCGTGGATGTATCACCACAGTGTTGGGGCTCTGTACCCTTTTGAAGCCCTTCGTCTTCTTCTCGTATACAAAGAACCCCATCAGCCCAATTAAGCACACACCACACACTCCGCCGACCACAGAGCCGACGACAACTCCGGAAGACATCGTCGACCTCTTTCCGTCTTTCTGAACTCCTTCAGAACCACGTGAGGAAATCGTAGTCGGCGCCTCAGGTGTGCCCGAAACGGACGCCGGTGGCGAGCTCCCGGGACTAGCTTCCTTCCCGAGCATAGGGTTCCCGCTGATTTCCAGAAGCACATTCTTGGAAAACGCCGGGATCTTGCCAGAGAGTGAATTATTCGACACATCCAGAGTCGTCAATGCGGGCAATGCAGCGATCTCGGGCGGGATCGAGCCCGACAGGTTATTGTTGGCGAGCAGGAGCTTATCCAACGACAGGATCTTTGCGAAGTCCGGCGAGATGGTGCCTGAAAACCCTTGATTCTGGAAGTTGACGACGGTGATGTTCCCCTTGGGGTCGCAGCTGATTCCTCGCCATTCGTCGCAGGGGTCGTTTCCCTTCCAGCTATCGGCGAGTACGGCAGGGTAACCCAGAGCGGAGACGACCGAGAGGAGGACGACTATCCTCGAGTCACAGTCACCGGGGCAGAAGCGGTTTGACCCTGGGAGATTATCGACCTTCACCCCCTTCCCGAATGTCGGGACGCTCCCTTGTAACAGGTTGTTGGTGATAACGAGGTTCTTGAGCTCCGGAAGTGAGGCAAGCGAGGGGGGAACCGGCCCGGTGAGGGAATTGTCCCTGAGGTCAAGGTCGGAGAGCGATTTCAGGGGGGACAGGTCTGGAATAGGGCCGGAGAAGGCATTCGACTGGAGCCACACCTGGACGAGCCCGGTCATGTTGGCGAGGACGTCGATCTGGCCGGACAGCTTCGACCCCTGCTGGTTGTTCAGCCAAAGCACCTCGAGCGTCGAGCCGGCGAGACTCGAAGGTATGCCGCCGGAGAGCGAGTTGAAGGCAAGGCGGATGGAGGCAAGGCTCGGGAAGGAGCCGAAGAAAGACGGAATGGAGCCATTGACATTGGCGTTGTTGGCAGAGAAGTTGACGAGGGAGGCTACCCCTTGGAGGCTCGGCGGCAGTGACCAGGGGGCAAAAGGGTTGTAGTCGAGGTAGATTGCCTGAAGAGAGGTCAGCCCGTCGAAGAAATCCGGCGGGACGGAGGAGAAGTTGTTGTCATGGAGGTAGACCGCTTGGAGGGAGCTCATTCCGGCGAGGCTCGGCAGCGGCCCGCCGATGGCGTTGTTCTGAAGCGCTAACGTCATGAGCGCCGTCAAGTTCCGGACAGACGCCGGCAGAGAGCCCCTCAGCTTCTGCTTACCCAGATTGAGGACGGTGACGCGGCCACTAGGGTCGCAGGTGACGAGTTTCCAGCTGCAAGGGTCCGTGGACGGTGTCCAGCCGAGGGAGCCTGCGGCGTCGATGGACTTGGCGAGGTCCCGCATGGCCGCCGCGTCGGACGGGTCCGTCTCCGCCGCCACCATCGCAAGCGCCACCAGAACAAGCACCGCTACGACATCGAATCTGAAGCTGCTGCCATGCCCAGCCATCTTTGTTACAGTTGCTCTCTTTCTCTCTCTCTCGCTGTCTCTATCTATTGGGGAGGGAGGATTCGGGGGAAGAAGGAACCCCATTTTCTTACACTTCTAACTGAAAGTCACACACAGAAGACACACCAGGACACTGGATGCCATGACTGACGAGGGAGGGTGAAGCAGCCACTTCCTCTGAGAGGAGAGGGCGCAGCGCAAAGGGAGAGAGCACATGGAGGTGGGGGTCCCGCCTAAATTAAAAGCTTCAAGAAATTCTTTAACGATGGAGTGTCCCTCCTGTGAGCTTCTCACCTACGCCAGCTTGGGTGAGGGTGATATCTCGAGACGCTCGAAAGATTGTCCCCTCTTTTCTCGACTCAGAAACACGACTACCAGAAAACCCCACGCACACAGTGTTTTTTATCCATTAATTTAAAGACAAGAACAAGATTCTTCAGGTTTTCATGAGAAATTCTCCGAATACCTGAGACTGGAGAGGGGAGACATCATTTTTCTCCATCGAGTCTGCTTGGGATTATCATTTATCCCCACCAACCTCAATATTTCTTGATCTTTTGAGTTCTTGAACTCGTGAATCTTTTATCTGCTTTTGTTTGTAGACGAGACACGAAATCAAGAGGTGTTTGATTACCCATCATCTTAAACTCATAAATTTGATAAAAAAATCCATGATTAAGAAAAATAAGTGCCAAATCAAGATTGATGAAAAAACTAAGCGTTAGTTCTTTATCATGTTTTAGTCTGATGCTTCGGCACCAGCCTTAAGATGCCATTTGACCTTCGTTTCTGAATCCTGACAGAAAGCCTGAGGTGCCCATAAATAATGTACGAAACTTTTTCACATTCACCCGCCGCTTCACGAGCAATTGACATGTCCATCCTTATAAACATAAACACCGAAAAGTTCACCCCTGCCTTCCTCTAAACGTTACAAAACCGGAAGAAGTACAATGAAATGTCTTCTCAGTAAAAGCGTAAAACGGCTTGAACCAAAAATATGCGTTGATATTTTACATAATGTAAGCCCTTTGTGGTAAACTGCGAGAAGTGAAAAACACAATGGCATGGGCACGGGTAGGTCAATTGCTTAGAAGTAAGGGACGAATTTTAGAAAAACCACCTCGATACTAAAAACGAGAAATACGTGACACGATCTTGACAATAGTAACTTATTCCTCCTGCAACCAGCTTATTTAATTCCCTTGATCAACACCATTTTCAATCATAACTCTCGCATATTTGCATAAAATAAACAACAATTTTGTTAAATACTTAAGCATGAGCTTGCACATTTTATATTTAATGCAAACCCCTCGTCACAAGTATCCTGACTTTGGTCTTACGGCATTGTTATGTGTAGCTCTAAAATGCTCTGCAATCTATAGATTTCATACCAGTTCGCATGGGTTCAGTATTGGGATGCCAATTGCTAGGAGATTAAGATTTATCTAATCAATAACTTAACTCTAATCGGTGGATGATGTCTCTCGATTTAGGTGCAGTTTCTACAACTCATAAACAAACAAGAAAGCAAGATCTTATGTAACCAATCTTGAGTCGAATCCAGTTTGAGCTCACAAAAGTTCTAGATGCGAACGACGAAGCACTTGATTCCATGGCGTTTCAAAATTTGTCTCCTCTAAAAATATCAAGGTGCGATGATTCAAAACATGAAATTTTCACAAAAGAATACCATTCACGGATTGAACAATGGTAACGTCAAGAAAATTGATGATTGTTGTAAAAATATCGAAATTTCAAGATAAAAATGCATTTATCACAAAAAACCCAATTCAAACATAATTTTTTAACCATGCGATTTACATTAAAAAAAGGTCGTGTTTGACAGACTTGGTTGAGATTCTTCTAGGAACAAACAAAATCATGAACCTCATCTTTGGTTGTTCACACAGCCTTGCCTGACATTGTTTTTACTCTTGAAGCCGAGTGAAGAAAGTCGGAAAGTGGAGTTTTGACTTCCTTGCCGGATCTCACGTGAGAAAAGGTAAGAGTTAGAGAATTTTGAATTCCTCCCTCAGATTCAAGATGAGAGCACACTGAGACTAACGTACCTGTAGGGAGCACGGTGCCAGCAATCAAAGGCGCCCTAAGCGGCCGACCGTTTGGAAAGATTTTCTAGGAACAAAACACATATATGCACACAAATGAATCATATAGTAAGATTTAAATTAAAGGACAGTTTAGTCTGTGGATCCCAAATAAAATGAATTTCAAGTCGGCTTAAGATCTGAAATTCGAGGTTATCAACACACTCTAAGAGCATGTGAGATATATAAACTTGGATCTAAGATTTGAACCTGACCTAAAGTTCATGTTATGCGCAACCTACTATTTATACAGACAACATATATCACTTCTTATATTTCAAGATACACATTATTCTACTATAGACCTCAGGGGCAGAGCCAATTTTTTTTTTTTTTTTTCATGGGGTGCTAAATTTGTAGTTAACAAATTTTCAATTGACCTTAAGGCAGCGACCTGAGTCTCATGATTCATGAGGCTGCTTCATATAACCGGACCCAGGTTCACCCAAGTCAAACATGTAAATTTAAAGTTTCATATTGGGCTCCGTGGGGCAGACGCCCTATGAAGACTCAACGTATTTCCACCCCTTAGTGACAATACTAAAGAAATCAATGCAAGTAAAAGATAGTTTGACAATAGAAACAAGAACATACTATTGCATTGCCAAATGGCTTCTAGGAGACCGTTTAGCAACAAGAAGAGTGTAAGAGGCTGTAACCAGGGGCGGAGCCAAGAATTTCTGCAAGGGCGGGTCAAATTGGGACTGGGTTTTGTGGGTTGAATTTGGGTAGGGCCAAACTGAACTTATATTCAAAAAATACATTAAGACAAAAAAAAATAAAATCAATTTTTACACTAGATTTTTTTTTTTTTTAAATTTGGTTGGATGGGACCATGGCCTAGGCAGCCCCCCCTCCCTCCGCCCCTGGCCAAATTGGAGTAGCATCACGAAATATTTGGATGAATCTGTCTCAACATTTGGAATATATTTACGGAACGATTATAAACTGTTTCTATTGTCAAACAGGTTGTAATCTTTTGGAAACAGAGAAAAGTAACATGTCACTTTATAAATCTACGTCAAAACTGGATCATATTCATAAAATGCTGTAACTTAACATGATACTCTATAAATTTATCCCAACATATGGGGTAAATTTATGAAACAATAACAAGTTATTCTTGCCATTGCAATTGCAATGTCAAGGAACATGACTGAACGTGTGTGCTTTGTATGCATGCGGGTATGGCGGGGGTTTGAAAAAAAGGTGATGCCGTCACATGGTAGCCGGTTCAGACCGAATCTGGACTCTGTGTGGCTAACAACAGCAAGGCCGCCATTAATGGTCAACCCATTCTGATCGAGCTCGTGCCGAGAGGGATCTCCCTCCTCAAATCACGCAACATTCGAGTGCGATTCAAACGCTAAACTGCGCGAGTAAAAGTCTCGTCAGTTTTTCCTTCTTTAATGAAGAACACCAGTTTTATAAATTGACATAAAAGAATAAGAGAGAGGGAGAGATTGCTGAAGTTACAACTAAAGAACTTTAGTTTTTATTTTATATACCTGTTTTTACATTTTGAAATACGAAGACAGACTTTGTTTATCATGAAAGAAATATGACGATGCCCCATAAGTAGTTTAATTGTGATAAATTTAGCTACACAAGTGGATTCAAAATGTTCAAAAACGCAAGTAACCAAAAACTCATGATTTTCAATATATAAATCTAATCTAATATGTCAAAAGAGCTACAACTTAGTTTCAGACTCTTAAAAAATTTGAACTGCACGTCATGATAATTTATCAATGCATTTATGGGTCATCTATAATCCAGTCTTACATTTAATATGAACAACACAAAAAAATGCTGGCAAATTCTGCAAATCCTCTTGAGTAGAGCCGATGGCATGATTAATGTATGTCACAGAGCTCGGTCGATTGCCTACCCATAAAGAAAGAGGGAGAACAATATCACATCCGCTACTTAATAACATGTCAAGTTGTTTTTTTTTTTCGTCTGGAGAGGAGAGACCGAACGAGATCGCTTCGCTTGTGCATGAAGAATTCTCAACTGTGGGCAGAGGGAGAAACGGCACTTGGATTTCTTCGACATAGAAATGAGAAGAGAAAAGAAGCGCGGGTACCATCAATGGCCTTTCCTTTATTGCCAACGCAGAAGTAGGCCCCTGCTTCCCTCAGGCCACATCTTTATATTAACTACCACAGAGAGAGAGAGATTGTGAAATCCGCAAGCAGAAAGTTTGATCACCATATCCAACAGACAACTTTCATGAATGGTTAGTAGAGGAAAAGAAATCTCCGAAAATGGGTGATATTAGTCGAGCTAAATCGATTTTCATTCATTAGTATAAGTAGGAGAAAGAAAACAAGAAACCATTACAAATTCCATCTTCGATGCCGAAAACAGAGCACCATGAGAGCTACAACTGCAATTTAATCGCACTCCGTAAGATGGTTTTGTCACTTTCGGCTCTATCAGATTCGACTCTGAACATTCAGCTCTTGACCTTCTTAAATCTGAGTGTCTCGGATTCTTAATTCTTATTGCGAACTGTCAGTAAAATTTTCCTGTATATCGACAGAGAGTACAGTCCATTCACAACTTTTTCTTTATTTCTTGCTGTGTTGCGTCAAAAAGGACACTTTCTAACCAGAAATACGTTAGAGAATTTTACTGTGGTTGTTTTACGTGAGTAACAGAGAAGGGGGACACGATGTGCAGTGGGCACATGTTGGCATTGTATCCTTTTGGGGACATTAGGTACAATGACAACAGATTGTTTCGAAAAATAAAGCTGGTGGGTTGCCGGATTTGGAGTGCTTTTAACACCAGGCTACCAATGAACTGCTTTCTTGGTGTCTCGAGTTGCCAGGATCTTGGGTTCGAATTCCAACAATGGCGGCTTCAGTTCATACAGAAAGCATCACCATCTCTCCGCAATTGAAGCAGTGATTTGAGGATCACTCTTTGGCCGGCGATCACCGGAGCAATGTTGTAAATATGAATTCCGGCCGGTGCCTATACGAGTACTGGAGATAGGAACAGGCCCGTATCAGTTACAAAAGATTAACTTACACACCTTAAAATAATAATCTTTCCGGACCCCATCTCTCATTCATTCTCGGAAAACCAGGAGCGGAGCCCGCCGGCTGTTCCGGCCGTCAACATGCTCGGCTTGTTTTATCGGCCCCATTCAGGACACCAATCATGATGCCATGTGCTTCCAATTCGTCCTCACTTTCTTTCAATTTTTAGAAACTTGGGAGACTTTCTTTGAAGTAAAAAAAAAAAGTGCAATAATTGGGGAAAATGATCTCGATAGAACAGTGAGAGGAGGAGAGTTGATCACGTGAGACAGTCTGTAATGTTGGTGCTAGGGACTTGGCAGGACAGGAGCATCCAAGCGGAAGAGGGAACAAGAGAAGGGCCTCAAATTGATGGTGGTGGCCTGGAATTAGGGGACAGGCTAAAGCAGTTCCCGGCCAACTTAACTAACTGAAACTTTATTACCAGTGACAGATATATCTATGACAATCTTGTGTATATTATTATATTGCATTTACTGTGATCTATTATAATCTAAACTATAAACTGTTCAGTCTTGTAAATAAGGGTTTAACCATGGTAACAAGAAATAGCGTAATGATTTTTAAATTTCAATGAAAGTGAGATTTAGGATACCAACTATCAAACTGTTTCCTACTAAAAACTTCGAAAAATCATCCCCTCCTGTCCCAGTTTTTTACAAGGACATTGAATTCACGAACTGAGCTCAATTCATATGACTAAATCCATGAATCTACGTACATTAGCTAAAGATACCGAACATTGAAAATTTTACTGATGTAGTTGTCTCGTTGGTGCACAACCTTGCAGGCTAAGATGTAATGATACGTCACGCTAATTTCTAACTAGCCATGATTGTTTCAATGCTGGATTCCACGAGCCCATGAGGGCTCCACTCAATTGTTAGAGCAAATTCATGAATATCATCAAGAAGTTGACGGGACATCAAAACCCAGAAAACACATCTTACCACCATGCTAAAGTTGAATAAACTCTCAAGTGGACGGGGGGACCTGATGCTTTACGTCAATCATCTCAGCAAACAAGGTGATCTCTCTCTCTCTCTCTCTTTTCTGCAATTAGGGCAAAAAAATGACGACCATGTCACAGTATTCTCTCTTATCCACATGATCCGTTCTCCCCTTCACATGAAAATGGAAAATCAATGGCCCAACACAAGCAGACAGATAAGAGTATTGAAGGATAGATAGGGACTTGTGATTGAAGGAAAAAAAGAGTCCAAATTAAGTGATATATGAACAAGCACCAGTAATGCAACAGCATATCATTGTTCTTACCTCTCATGAACTCTATAGGATGGCTTTCAATGGTGGAAAAGATGACCCAAAACTTTACTCTGTCGTATCCTGCTGGGCCCTAACAACTCAAGAAATCAAAGAATTATGAGGTTGGTTGTGTTTGGTACCTACACCATGGCGTCTGATCGATGAGGGATGTCCCTTTTCTCGTGGCCTTTTAGAGATCCACAACGAACAAGTTTTGCAGATGCTGCTTTGCCTTAACCAGTTCTCTCATGGCAGCTGGAACAAGAATCGATAGATACTCTGCTTCATAGTCGTGTTGTTGTTCATTCAGCAGCTTGCCAAATCGAAGTTGTTGGTGCTTCTTTCTTGGGTGTTCTACAAGTGATTTTGTTATCTGTTTTTTTACTGTAATTCAATGACACGAACAGCATTGGAAACAAACATTGCTTGGTCATGCCGTTGGAGCTTTATTAATTACAATCTTCCCTTGAAAGCATCCTTGTTTGCTCTACTTTTGAGGTTGATGAAGATCTTAGATTCCGTGTAATTTTTGCCTTGTTGGGGTTATGAATTTCGTGTAGAGAGCAGTATTAACTATCAAGTAACTTGCTTGACTGCACATCATGTGATCATAGATTCAAATGATTACGGCTATTGCTTGTCTTCTACTCTGCCTATTCCCCTTGTCCTGTTTTCTTGTTATTTCACATTACCTGTGAAGCACAAGTTGTGCTGAATGCTTCTACCGGAGAAATCGATGCTCAAGAAGAACTTTCATGTCAGTTTAAGACCGGGACCCGAGCCCACCACCTAGACCTGGAATTACTGCTGGAGCCCTTTTACAGGATAGGCTGAATGCGACGTAAGATATGGTCCAATTTGAGGTAAATGTCAATGAAGGTAGGCATCAGCTCGGACCAACAAAATTCTTTGGCTTTCTTCTTGTCAAACCACGGCCAGAATCAACTTAACTCCTTTTGGTTGTGATCATCCTCTCTCTCTCTCTCTCTCTCTCTCTCTCTCTCTCTCTATATATATATATATATATATATATATATATATATATATATATATATATATATATATATATATATATATATATATATATATATATATATATATATATATATATAGAGAGAGAGAGAGAGAGAGAGAGAGAGAGGGAGAGGGAGAGAGAGATGCTTCTTTTTGAACATCAATGTGGCCCACAGCTTGCCTGCCTTAAGAAAGTGGGGTTAGACTTAGAGGCGGCAGGCACAATTTGAGAAGGCACATTGCACTTCTTATTTATTTAGTCTGCCTTTATTTTGTACAAAGGGGTAGGCACAGTATAAATAGTCTGGACGGACAGCGACTTGTGCCTGTGATGCCTACCCTCTTTGTTTGAACTGTGGCAGGAGGTGAGTCCTGCACATGGTTCAGAAACAAGAAGGCATAATGGGGACACTTTGAGTAGGCACAGGTCACCTCTGTATATATAAATATATAAAAGAAATGTATAGGTCTGTAACTTTGCTTAGGCCCTCATTTTAGGCTAACAAGTTTTTTTGTTCGGCTTGAACCAACAGATGGAGCTGTCATGTTCCATTTAGCAAAGCACATGCCCATAAGAGCTGTGTTGATCTAGCTAGGGGATCGGACTTAATTCTTTCATTTTTTTAAGAGAAATGAAAGAACAGTGGAAACAACAGCTAGTGTGAGTCAAGTATAGATGAGATATTATAATAACGGCTAAATTGTTAGATGCATTTGACTCAGTTAGGTAAAAGGATGTCAGTCTGACTTCAGAATATTATCAGCGACAATGCACCCAATGCCATCAAACTGTTATTATTTTTATTTATTGCTGCTGCTGCTGCTATTAATTATAATATTATCTTTTTTGTTGTTTATTCTTGACAGTTGGGTTCCTTCAATGACCTAAAACCCTCTAAGGACCGGACTACTTGATGAGTTGATGTGTTACTTTTCTAAAGCAAAACCTTGAATCTCAACTACCATGTCTCACTTAGAATGACGCCATGAAAAGGCTCATGTTGCAGTCATGAAGTCTGGTTGAACAACCAAATCAAGCACGTCAATCCAAGAAAATACTTACATATGCTCCTGGTCTTTGGTACCCACAAGAACTCCACTAATTTGGATACAGGTCTGTGCATTTCCGCCAGTGGTGGAGGCAGCGGACAAATTCCCATACATGCCCATCCAATTTGCGTATTTATATATTGATAATGTATATTTTCATGTACATATTGGTGCCCTTAAAGGTCTAAAATTTGAAGTATTAGTACCCCATAAAGGTCTGAAATTCAAATTACTTTTGTATGACAAGCAACTTTTTAGATGCTATGTGTGTCAGCTTATATAGCACCATATCAACCAATGCAGAGTTTGGTGGATACTGCCCCCATACTGACCCATATTTTGAAGGAGACCTTTCAAGCCCCAGTATGACTTAAAGTGAAGCAGAGCATTCGCCACTTACGCATGAAACGGGAAATAGGGGTTAGGAAGTTGTTTTAATAAAATTTGGAAGTCATATTCCGGTCGATCAAATTTGTTGTGTTTGGGTAGGATGTAGCTATTACGACGTTTTGACTGAACAGATATTCCTTACTGAGACTTATAGTTGAAAATTCATATACGAATGCACAAGAACATAGTACTAAATTTAAATTTACATGTAACGAAATCTGGATATCCACCAGATTTGGTAAGAAAATATGAGAAATTCGATACGCTTAAGGAGTTTTGATTTTTCTAACAAAATCCAAATACAAATGGACTAGCCAATGTTATTTCAACGACTGACTGTTTATATAACCAACTCAGCGGTTCATTGCCATGGGAAACTTGTCCTGATAATACAACCCAAATTCAGTACCGGGTTCATAACTGGTCGAGCTGGTGGGCATGAGGATTTCACAGGTTCCATGCTCTTGAGCAATATGGAATAGAAAGTGGTACCAAATAGATGAGGCTTTGACTGTATACTGGGCCACGATGCAGCCCTGGACCTTAACGACAGTGGGTTAAGACGGATTCATCTATCATCTTGATCACGGCGGTTAAAAATGAATTTACATTTTAAGTACTTGATGTGACAATTTTTCATGTTGAACGTTTCGCCAAGGTTCTTAAACTACCACAGTTGCAGAAACTGCACTTTTGATTCACTTTGCAGGACCCCATCACGGCCCACCACAGCAGTGGCTTCTCAACTGTGACCCAAACAAACTTGTTAGTTGACCTCAGGTTGGTTAGAAAAGCTTCCATATCTTGCTTTTTGACCACCTTCAAAGATCCAGTTCTTGTTAATCTATTATCTGAACAAAACCTTTGGCTAAGAAAAACCACGTGTTTGACACCTTTAAATTCATCATCGTAAAATCCTTTCAACCTTCTAGCGAAACCAAAAACAGCTCGTTCGTATAATCAGCAACTGAAAGATTTGAAACACATTCAACCCGCTGACAAGGAATGGAATAACTGAAGATCGATTCAAATATAAAGTTCCTTCTCTATATTAGACTGATCATAAATACAGCTCAAGCAAGTGCTTTACAATGGCTTTTCAGATTCAATGATGAAGCTCAACCATTCACCCAAAAGCTAAAAAATTTCTGTGAATGGTAGTTATCATGCACAATTTGAGAATGGGTGCTGACAAAAAGATAATAAAGGTGGTAATTATAGGTTCATGTACCTCTGCCACCCTTCTTTCTCTAGTTTTTCAGCCTTCGACAACACCATTTCTCTCATTTCATCCCGATAACCAGTCATTCTGAATGCAGAAGATACATAGTTACAAGATCGTTAGGATATGAAGGAATAAATATAATGTAAACGCATAAACTTGAGCAGAGGAAATCCACCTACCTTTTATGTAGAAAGGGATTCACAATGCCTAAAATCCTGACAGCCAATAAACCAGCATTTGTTGCATTTTGGATAGCCACGGTGGCAACTGGAACTCCTTTAGGCATCTAAGACAATCCCAAGAGAAAGAAAATACACAACAATAGGTAATACTTTCCAGGAGCTGAATACATTGCTCTAAACTATTGAAAGTCTCAAACAAGAAAACAAAGAGAACAAACTTGCCAACTTCATCAGTATTTATTATTTTAAAGAAACAGACCACCAAATTACTTGGTTGACAAACTCTCAAATCACAGCAAGAATTAGGCATAACTATAAACCTAGATGACATCAAGAGGAGTGTGTTATTTGTGTAGCCCATGAACATGACCAGGTACCTACTCGATAGATTGCATGTATGCATGCAGGTAGGCACAAAATTACAAATATAGATATAACACACACACATAGATTGCATGTATGCATGCGGGTAGGCACAAAATTACAAATACAGATATAACACACACACAAACATATATATATTTATATTTATATTTTCTGATTTTTTTTGTAGATTTGATCATATAAGCTTTAACCCGGCATTTTCATTGAAAGACCAAAAATCTATCTGCAAATGCCCTACATCTGTCAACAAAGAGGCATACTCTGAACAAGGAAATCAACCAACCCTAATGCTACTGATCCACTAACAACTGAACTATGATGAACAACGTCAACATCAGACATTGTTTGAAACAAAATAGGCATCATATACAAAATCTTGGCACTTGAAGTACATCAACAACATTTACCTGTACAATCGACAAAAGTGAGTCTTGTCCATCCAAAGAAGAAGTTTTCACTGGAACCCCAATAACAGGCAAGGATGTCAGCGAGGCCACCATACCTGGAAAACATTTCCAAATTTAAATCCTTTACTTTTTGTTGATTAAAATAATCCATTTCTTAACTTTCACAAGTAGCTCTAGAACAAACCTGGTAAGTGGGCAGCACCACCAGCACCTGCAATGATGACCTGAATACCTCGCTCCTGAGCATTTGATGCATAAGAAACCATTCTTTCAGGGGTCCGATGAGCTGAAACGATTGATATCTGTCATCAAACAACAATAAATCAGGTGAATAATTCACAAAAAAAATAAAGTAGACATAAATGCAGGGTGTTGGTTATAATAAACCGACAGTGAGACCTCATAAGGCACGTTAAAGGACTCCAGGACCATTGCAGCATCCTTCATGACAGGCAGATCTGAATCAGAGCCCATTATGATGCCCACACTGGGAATGACTGAATCAAGATAACAAAATTGCAGATTAATACAAACCCAAAGGCATAAGAAAACAACTAAAGTAAGAATTGCCTAGGCATGAACATAAATTAAAAGCTAATACCACTTCTAAACTTCATTTACAAAACCTGAAGAAGAAATGTCAAAACATGACAAAGATACTTTAGATTATTAAAGTAAAGAACCAAAACTTATGAGCACAAAAAGGTAAATGAAAAAGAAGTAATAACCTGCAGCATGCACATCCAAGTTTTCCTCACCCAACAACAAATCAAGTCGTGCTTTTACCAAACTCGATGAGGATCCTTGTATTGTGATGTGGCCCATTTTTCTCTGTTTCCGAATTTCTAATTGCAAACACAAAACAGTAAGAACGCCTGGCAACAAGAAAACAGTTTCATTTACGAAGAATAGAATACAGAAATGAAAACAAAAACTCACCCAGCTTGTTATACCAATGAACAGCTGCTCCAGGAATGGACAATGCCCTCTTCATCAATTTATGGGCAAGATGAAAACCAATGTCTCCCTAAGAACATTATAGCACATCACTTGATCGTCATAGAAAGAATCATGGGAATAGGTCATCAGTCTAGAACTTCCCAACAAATGGGAAAGACATTGGGAGGAATTCAAAACATAATGAAATATATAAGCACAATGTTATCATGATAGTTATGTGAATTTTTCTTTCAAATTCATTTTGCATACATTCTAGTCCATAACTTTTTTTTTTTTTTTGCATTTAAAAAGCTTTTGCAGTTGTATGTCAATCCTTTTAAAATAAATTGAAACTTTTACAAAACAGGAATCTTTAATCTTAACATGGTAATGAAAACATAATCAGGTTCAAACATGTTAAATTTAATCACTTTAATTAAATTAAAAAGAAGCAGTTAGTTGAAAGAATTCAAACATAAGCATGTTTTTTTTTTCACCAGCAAAAGTTACGCTTGTATTTTGTAAAATTTTCTTTCAACACTTAAATACTTTATGCATATTTTGATTTTTAAAACTCGCTGATGTTCTATTGCATGTTCCTGAAAACGATATTGATCAGTATCTATGTTTTCAATTGTATAGGCTATATACCTCATGGGTGTGGCTGGAGATAGGGGGATGACACCACTTTTTGGGGTTTCAAGATTGCATATAAGGGTATATGAACAAGAATGGAGAATCTGGACACGAAGCCGTGCCCGCCACTGTTTATGGCGTGCACTGGAGTCCTTGCACAATCCGCAAAATATACCAGGCAAATAGTAAAATAAATAGAATAGAGAAACAGGAAGCAAAGGTTCCCACAAAATGCACCAGCCAAAAGTAATGGTACTCTAATTTCCAGAGCTGTTTTAGGCAATGTTCAGTGGCATATCGTATTGCGTATCGGGTGCGCCAACCTATACGCTGTGTCGTAACGTGACGTAAATGTACCGTAAAATTGATTTTTTTAATTAAAAAACATTAATGATAGTAAAAAATAAGGAAAAATATCCAAAAAATGCAAAAAAAAAAATCAAGAACAATGTATTTCATATATTAAAAAAAAACTCATCACACATAAAGAAATTTTCCTATTTTCGTGAAAGGGACACATACATTTTAGTGGCACAAGCAAAGAAATTTCCCACTAAATTGGCTTCAAGTTACTGGTACAGCAAGTTAATGTATCTAAATTACACAAAGTCCAAGATTTCTCTACAAAAGAATTGACTTTTATAGTAGATTTCACGAAAATAGGAAAATTTCTAAGTCCATGACTAGCAATAGCAATGAAAATTTACAAGTGAACAGCCTAACTCTCTGGATATAGGACAAACTTAATAGAATAAACAGATTGACACCCCCATCACTACTCTCCCAAAGAGAAGAAGAGAGAGAGAGATCACCTCCTCTTCACCCAGCAGATTATACATGATAGCTGCCGGTGTCTTCATTGAAGAATCCCCAAGTGGCAGACCAACTATAGCTCGCAAATGCTGCTCAAATTGGGATGTGTAGCATGATTCGATCGTGTGATGCCCACTATTATGAGGTCTAGGTGCAACTTCATTGAGAAGAATCTGTCAAAACACAGATGAAGAAATGACATCTCAGTCATGCGAAAAAAGGCAGCAGGGAACATGCAAGTACACATGCTCACTGACACAGAGACATTGTTGCACCTGCAAGTTTGTGAATCAGTAACACACAGATTACAAGACACAACTTATCCATAAGCACAAGCTGCACAACGTACCCCATTGGAACTTGTTAAAAATAACTCAACAGCAAAAACACCAGCCCCTTCTAGTGAACCAACTGCTCTCAGAGCAACGTCAGAAGCTTGCTTTTGCACCTTCTCTGGCACATCCGCAGGTGCATTAACTATGTGGCAGATGTTATCCCTGCATGCACAAAATCAGCATCAAGAGAGGATTTGGTTAAATGTTTTTTATCTTTCCTAATACTTTTTCCTGGAAAAGCAAAAAAAGGGATTGGCATGTTTGTGAATATATATGTATGCATGGAAGAACCTTATAGTTAAAGTGAAGATGCGGGCATGAATGGCAGAAAGATGCTAAATTGGAACATTCAATTTTCTCTGGGCTATATATATGTTGTCTGATGAACAATAGCCTAACAAGAACAAGAACTGATTTTACAATATGCCAGAATTGTAGAAAAGAAACTCTCCTTATTTCAAAAAAGGAACTGAGAGAAATACCTCACCAGGACGTCAGACAACAAATGAATCACACATCTTTTAAAAGGTCAGTGTTACAACAACTTGAGCAAATGAGAATAAGCACTTGAACATACTATGGAAGTTATGGTAGGCTGTGTCCAAACTCAACCAATCCAGTCTTAGGTTATTACCAGCTTATTGTCCGTTTCCTAGACATCAAATGGTTTTGCCAACGATAGCTAAAGGAAGTACCTTTTTTGTTCACCTAAGTTCCTAACAGCTGATGAATGTCAGTCTCTTACTAAATAAGCCTAAGATTATGCATGAACAGCCATTTTGACTTCCACTGCAGAACCGAACGCAGTTAACTCCATTAGCCCCATGTATTGAACCAGGAAGGGCATGCTACCAGCTTATCAGAATAAAAAGGCATATATAAGCCCAGACCACGAGAATTGAAGGTTATCTATAAATCTAGCATATCTATTTAAAATTTTAAACAAACACCTAAGCATGAAGATGCACGTCTACAGGCTCATCAAACTGCATATGTTGCTGAATCTAATACTCATTCTTATGTGCAGCTTTACCTCTGAGATGAAATCAATATATGTTCTTATGTTGTCATAGCTCGTATTTGTTCTTAAAGTGCAATAAGATAAGCTGCAGAACAGAAGGACCACTTGCACATATGTATTAATAATATGTGACTTTTTAAAGAACCGGTAGTATGTGGTTCTTTGCCACAACAATTTGACTTGATGGCTTGAAGATGACAACTGGTTTCCTTGGTTTATAGAAAGGGTACAAGTTCCCAATGGGCAGATAAATACCAAACATACATAACAAAAGCATAATAGCAAGACAAGAAGTTGTACTTGTGGATTGTCTCAACCACAGGAAAACATGAAAATGAACCATCTCTTCCTCTGGCCACAACAACAGCAAGCTCCTGAATAACATAGAAAAAAAGCTATCTCACATTATTGTCAAATTTAAAAAATAACTTTTTTAAGTGCACAGTGGTGAGAATAATGGAAAAAAGGCACCAAGATGCAAAAGATGCAGCAAGAACATTCCTTAAGAGATGAAGGAAAGTTAAGAAACTGTATCACTAGCTCGAATTCACATACTCACTTATGTAGAAGATAGTGAGATAAAGACTACTGCCCCAACATGATTATTCCCAAACATTCTACAACCAACAATACACAAATGCTTTAGAATGTTCTTCCACATTTGCACGCAACCAAGGAAAAGAAAAGTGATCATAAGCAGGAATGATGACACTAGTTTGTGTAAGAAGACAAACTTCTTGATTTCCATTTCAGGATGGATTAGGAAAAGCATATATCTAGCCTACCAGCACCAGGAGTTACATAGAAATACCATGAGAAAAGGATGCACCCAAGGACTGGTCTACACAGTCATACAGCATGTCAATCAGCATGCATACCCTTGTCTACATGACAGGGCACTGGGTATTAAAACATCCAACAGCAGCAGTTGAAAGGGGCATCAGGAGAATAATTTCTTCTTTGATTGAACAATGATTGTGCTAGAAGCCTGGAAGTATTCCCACACAAAGAACTTAACAGAGAAACCATTTCAGAATTGCAGGACCAGAACCATGGCCCTAGGAATCAGAAGCCTATGACTGGTTACTCAGGTATAAAGAAAGCTACACATGTTTGATGCATCTACCTAGAACAGCTCAAAATTATATGTGACCCTATCACAGCATGTAAAACTATCTTCAAAATGCAGTATCTATAGAAAACAAAACCACAGCATACAAATTTAAAGTTCACATCTCTCGTTTCCCATACCTTAACAAATGGCACACACCTTTCAGCATACAATCCTCGACCATAGCCACCCAAAGCTGCAAGATGAGAAGAATGAGAAATAAAAGTGCCAAGAAAGATCGGTGGCAAGCATCAAAAGGCACAGCATCAAATCTATGCACAATTTTCTAAGTATGAAACTAAGAGATGATTGTTGAAGCAGATCTCAGGGATTCCTGAACTTGACAAATTCATGAAAAAAAGCTATAATTTCTCCAGGATTCCAAATGGAATAGTCAAAATGTGAGTCTGTCCCCAGGTAATGCAAACCACCCTGATGCAAAAATTGAAGACATTCTTCAGGGATAAAATTACAACAGTGTCAAGTAATGCATTTCATATAATTTCATCACTTCTCTCCTTAATGTGACTTCTTTCTTCATGATGCAGAAAGTCAATTGGCGAAAGGACATCACCAACCAATGCAAACCAATGCATGAAAATAACTGATGTAAGTAACATGACATGCCTGACACAGCAGAAGCTAAATCTTCTTTCTTGTAGGCAACAGCATTTCCACGTCCATCATAAGCCAGCCTTTTGCTCTTAATCACCAAGGGATAGCCAAATAAGTCACCAGCACTTGTAGCATCCTCAGTGTTGTTGATCTGAGGACCACCTTTACATTAGTCCTTACTGTATAAACCCAACATCTGTTAAAATCAATAGGAAGAAATTGTTGGACATAACCTCCATAAAATCTGGAAGCGGGATACCATGCTGTGAAAAGTGAACCTTCTGTAAATACTTATCCTGGAAATAAAATAAAATCAGTATAGTAAAATAATTGCCCATTGTTTGAAGAGAATAGCTCAACAGTCACACATGAAAAAGAAAAAATTCTCCCATGCATCTGACTAAAATACTAATGCATTCAAATGCATAACCAGATGATCCCAATACTCAATTTCACAGACAATAACACTTCAAGTACCAGTACTGTAATCCTTAATCTCCACTTTAAAGGTCTAATTCCAAAAGTTCAATATGTGTGTGTGTGTGTGGATGCTTATATAGTGGGAAACTAGACCATGACTTCTAGGAAGTACGATACTATTATCACTGGTCTCTGTCTCTCCTCGTTGAATGCACAGCAAAATGCATAACGCAATTTCCTCTGGACATAGAAATTTCGTTTAGGTGGGTGCATCAACAGAGTGGTTTATGTCCAGTTCTGGTTGCTCAGAATGAAAGCTAACTTGATGTGTTTCTAATCTTAATGTAACAAGAGAAGTGACCATGTAAAACATCAAAAAAGGATAATGCTGATCTTACTTGGATTATACGAATAGTGGAAGCTTTAGGTTGACAATCAACACCTTCTTTCTCAAGTTTCTCGAGTGTAGCAACATCAACATGCTCGATTTCAATGGTAAGAACTCCACACCTAATGATAGTTAAGGTTAGCTCCCAGAAGGAGAAGTGACCAGACAAACTTTTCATGGATAACAAATAAACATGGAAACTAATTGAAAGCTAAGAAACTTAGAGACTAACTCCTTTGCAAACTTCTGAACAGATGCACCATCATCAAAGCTCCCAAGCACATGGCGGTGGCACATTGAGCTTGCAGGACAGTCTTCAAAAGGATCCAGTATCAAGATTTTGATACCCAGACAGGAAGCTGCTTGGCAAAGCATGCGACCCAGTTGCCCACCACCCAGTACACCAACCACTACTTCAGACACCCCGTGGATGGGTGAGATCTCAGTACTGCACAGAAAAAACAAAGGAAGCAACATGAATGATGACATACAGTAACTGGTCACTGCTTCCTCCTAGTCCATCTTGGCACCAGTGAGCTCATACTCAGTCCTGATGGGTAAGAATTTCACCAGCAAAAACAGAAAAAGTTTGTCCATTGCTCAGACTACAGGTCTTGTCAATTCAAGTGGCATTGCCTCTAGGTTACCAAGAAACAGGATAATGTGACAAGCAACAAACCGTTGCTTCACTATACAAGAAAGAGAGACAAAAAGAAAAGAAACATCGTCAATGCACCCATTAAGTTTAAATCTATGAAGAATGAACAGCCAATAGCACCAAAAAACCCATCCTCATGGAGTCGGGGTTTCACAAGATTAGTAATCAACTGTAGAAACAAATGAAATGCAAGAGCACAACTTTGTTCAAACTAATCAAGTACTCAGAATTACCTAACTGCAGCATCCCGGGAGTTGTTTCCATCACCAACTGATGATTGACATCGACAACTAGGTCGAGTGGAGGATGATTCCAACATGATTCGCTGGTCACCAACTTTTACAAGAGAATTGAACACTCTTCTCTGACCATGCAACCGACTCGGGTAAATGCTTGAGCTGAGAATAAAGTCACTCCTTTGCCCACATGAATAAAAGGGTCGTTGAAGAAGCATAGCGCGAAGCCTTTCATCAAGGACAGATGGAAACAAATAAATACACCAAACAGGCAAAAAAACAAGGACGACATATGCAACGGAATACCACCAACCAAGAACTCATACTAAGAAAAGAAACACAAACCAGCATGCTTGGATTTTATATTCCAAGGAAGTAGAGAAAGAAAATTGAAACCCAGCAACACATAATCCCACCTCCTAGAAGGAGGCGCATCAGCGTCTCGTCGCAGAGCTCAGAACAAACAAAAGAAAATGAGCAGAGAAGCTTGTGCGGCAAACTTTCTTTCTTTCACTGAACACATGAACCAAAAAGAAGAAAGAAGCAAAGTCGCGAACAAGAATCAGTATGGAAAATTTCCAAGCAATCAGCAGGAAAACCTACTGAGAGTGCGCTGATCAGAGAAATTAGAAAAATAAACCCTTTCCATTTTTCCAATTGGGAAGCATCCTACACTAACTCCGAACGCAACTAACGACAACAAATATAATAGAAGCTAGTACCTTGTTCTTTTCCTTTCACTCCTCCCCCTTCCACACAAAGAAGAAGAAAGACGGTACACCGGGCAACCCAACTAAACATAAGAACCCACGAAGACAACGAAAATTGTCTAGACAGTGTCCAAGCCACAAGGAAATATGCAACTACAGTTCCTTAGCAAGTTCAGGTAATACACTACAGAACATTGCAAAATATAGATGACATACACCAATGTCCAATATAGGATCTCTTTTCTTATTCAAGAACGGTAAACATTGCAAAATATAACATGAGAATTAGAAGTTCTCATCCATGTGCCATAGATGAGGGAATCAACAAAACAAAAAACTTTCCCCGATCCCAAATGCAATTTTTCTCCAAATGCAGACTACCAAACAAAATTATAAGAACCAGAATAAATAGCATAAAATTTTAGATTGTTTATACTAGGATAAATGGAATCCATGACTACCTTTATTTGTCAAAGACTCAAAAGAATGAACATGTGAGAAGGTGCTTCGAGGTTCTATAACAAGCTATAACAAGTTTTGGATTTGGATTTCATTCAGGCTCAAGAAAAGCAAAGGTAAACCATATCACAGTAAGTTTACCCTTTTACTGTCTTTAAAACCCACTCCTTCTCTGAAGGGTTTTCTCTACGAGCTGACCAAGGAACCTCAGCCTTTAAAAGAGCAGGAGCAGGTCCACTCTACAGATAAACATGCACAATAAGTCAGCTGAAGGAATTAGCAGCCCATCCGATAGTTTACAGCTTACAAGTAACAAAGGCACCCATTTGTATGACTCCAACTATTTTCCACTCTCTACCCTTACCAAAGTAAAAAAAAACCTGGAAGAACATCAGCCTTCAAGCATCAAATACACTTTGATTGAAAGCACAGATGCAGAATGTTCAAAACTTTGACCCCCAGAGGACAGGAGCATACACCCTAGGCAACAACACGAACTCAACATGCCAATGTCACAGGCAACAACACGAACTCAACATGCCAATGTCACTAGCATAAGTTATGTATAAGTTATCCAAAGTTACTAAAATATGTATCAGCAAGTAAAAAAATAAAAATGTAAAGTAGAAATTATATCTAAAAAGGTGCTTTGAATTAAACAAATCAAAAACAAAAATGAAGCACATTTAACAAAAAACTTTCTTGAGAAAAGAAGCTTCAAGACAAAAAGCTTTAGTTCTCATGACAGCTCCAATTCCCTACATGGTAAATGCTCAAACCTTAATGTAGCATCCCAAAAACAGAAAGCATGCACTTTTTTTTTTTGCTTGCTTTCATTTAGTCTATATTCATCTTCACATGTATTAGGTTTATTGCAAAACATTGACACATTTGTACATATAGGTAGAGGTGACCATGATTTGGCAACCATAATCTACACGCCCAAAGCCACTAAGAAGTAAGAAACTAATACTCATACCTTAATAGCCTAACATCTAGGTCACCTATTTGCACTTCAATCAACCAACCTTGCTCAACAACGAAAGCCGGGATAGCAAAAAAAGGAAAAAGGAAACATTTCATGAACCGTAAACAGAGAAAAAAAGACAAAGAAAAAGATAATGCATCAAAACTCAAAAGATGCATGCTGTCAACATATCAACAGATAAAAAACAAAATGGGTCGGCGTCGGTGTCATTCCAGTCGGGTAAGGGGTCGGGAATGGAGGGGGAGGCGAAAGCCGCCTTGAGGGACGACAGCGAGAGGCCATCGGGCGTCAGGCAGAGGGTCGTGGTGGCGGTGGCGCAGAGAAGGAAGACGACGAAGAAATGCAGACGGAGAAACGGAGGCATCAGGCGTTGTTTACCTCTTCCTTCTTCTTATTCTTCTTGGTGGGTCGTCTCTTTTCTTCTTGATATATACTCCCTCTCTCCGCTGTTGGTTAATTAGAAACTAATAGAATGTATGGCTAAGGCCGTTTCCTTAAGCATTTTCATTAATGGGGAGGAAAAGAAGCAGAGGCCAAAAGTGAAGTTCTGGTGGCTGCCTATATATGAGTGGGGGAGAGAGGTCCCTCCAGGTCCAGGATGATGATGGCGATGGAGATGCTGGAGGGCGGTGGCGGTCGTGGTGCTTCCGATGACGGTAGGAGGGCGATGCTGGACGGTGGTGCTGTCGTGCTTGTGCAGGCCGTGCGACGTTGAGGCTGAGCCGGTGAAGAACCTACAAGGGTGGTCGTCTGGTCGACGGAAGAGGGAAGACAGAGAGCGAGAGCAGACGGGAAGAGAGTTCGAAAGATCGAAGACCCAAGAGAAGACGGGGAGGACTAGTGTGTTTCCGTAAACAGGTGAACCGGTTTATACGATTCTTTTATAAATTAGTCGAATTCGAGGCAAACATTTTTAAGGTAAAAGGAATGAAAAAAAAAAGGAAAATGAACGAAATGCTACTTTATTTTCTTTCATTTCCTTCTCAATCCCTCCAAAATGATTGGATTTATACTATACTTTTCTTTATTTTCCTCCATTATCAGCTAAACAAAAAAAAAAAAGACGTCCACCGTTATCACCAAAACCATCAACAAATCGAAAGTAAAATCAAAGCCCAGGAAATGTCAACTAAATTGACTGCTAAAGCTCCAAAAAAAAGGAAAAAAAGCTCCGATAGGAGGTTGCAAACTCTATAAACACGGACAGAAAATGTGACAGAACTGGTGGGGAATTGCTGCTGTGTGATATAACAATGCTACTGTGGTGAAGGAGGATGCAACCCGACCAGTGAAATTAATCGGCCGGACCTCCGGCCGCAGCTGATGAGGGGGGAAGGGGAAGAGAGCGCTCGCCTCACTGGTCACTGCTTCTGACTGTGTTCATGGCTTCGTCCTAAAAACATTCCCTTTATTTAAACCTGGGCTCCTGGCCCCACAAAAGGGCACCTGTCTATGTGGCGACGTGGGACCCCGCATTTGATTTTTCTATTATGAACTCTTCATTAATCTATATATTCGTTTCTGCTTTTCCGCCTTATTATAGCCATTGGCAACCCCATTCCTTTTACATCACAATATCAAATTTTTTGAACTTAAATTTGCTTAGAAAAGCTGTTCGTATTTTCATTTTGGATGAACAAGAGGTTAATCTACCACCCAAAAAATAGGTTTGAAGATTTTTCTTCTCTTCAGATTCTCCTTACTTTGGTGTATTGGGTTGTGTCAACACCAATGGTAACAATGATATGCTCTTTTTAACTCACCACTTAAAGAATTAGCAAACGGATACAATGGGAACATGATAGTGACACCACGGGCGGCAGGGATACGGCCGTATGGGTCTAAGATAAGCCCATCTTCTACAAAAAGCCCGTTTATCCCTTTTCGCCCGTCGCGTTCATCAACGCTTAAGATAAGAATACGGCGAACCAAAATGAGCGGCTGACGATATGAATGCGTATGGTGCATTCATTTTTTAATAGACAAATACAACAGTCTAAGACCTTTGTGGGAGACTAGCAATTAGTTTGCAATTTCGGGATTGATGCCGTATCTAAAAAGTGCATTTTTATCCTTTATATTATTGTAGATTTATGCCCTCCGGGATCTAGATACATGGCGCTCAATAACTAGTAAGGCTATTTTTCAGATACACAAGGAAAGTTCAAATTTTCACCCCCTGATCTTAGAAGCGGGCCAATAGATAACTTTCAGTACTTTACACACTGAAAAAGCAACCTAGAGATTCTGAAAAGATAAGTGGCTTTGGCCTTTGACCCAAACACTCTTGAGCATTGGCAAACTTTCAGAATTCCAGCCGATTTAACTCACCAGCATTAAATATTCTGCAAGCGGACCACAGGCAGTAGTAAAAACCTTACAACGTGATTTAAGTCCGATTAGGAGCAATGAAACGCCGTTCATGGTAGAGCTCTGATTCTATCCTTGCCACAGCCGAAAACGTTCAAAACGTAGAGAAAAGGACGATTTCGCACGTAGATCACCAGCACTTGCCTATGTCTTCTTGTGAAGCCTCTTGCCGCTGTACGCAGGCCCCTCAGCTGCAAGACGTCGACAACCATCAATCCGCGGGAGGAGGTTCTGTTTTTGCCGTTTCACTGTGCCTCAAAAAGCCTTCTGGGCAAAGCTTCCAGGATTAATGGTAATGCTCTTTGTGCAGTTCTCAGTTTTGTAGATGCCAATCAGTCGATCCGCAAGCTCGAACATGTTATTTCTCAGGCTGCATATAGCACAAACCACCGCCGACCAACCCACAAGTTCAAAAATATAGAAAACCAAAATAAAAGATCACGTTGAACTGTTGAAGAAAACAAATCAAAGGGGAGGAAAATATATCAATTCAGTAATCACTTGCAACAGTTAGCCAGTGGGCAGTTGCGCACCCGTAACAAGCACCGACGTATAATTACAAGCAGAGCAGTTACACACCTTATGATTATAAATTGTGCATCTTTAGTTCTGTCCTTGACATAGTGCCCCACTATGGAGACGTTCTTGAAATCTGCAAATTTTTACGGAGTCAGGCCGGCAACTAAAGAAGTTTTCAAAGCACCATATACGCAAGGAAACCATCATCTGCCAATCCAACACCTACCAAGCGCAGCGTCTATCTCGTCCATCACATAAAGTGGAGTTGGTTTGTAGTGGTGGAGTGCGAAGACCAGAGCCAATGAGCTTAACGTCTGCCAAGAAAAGATGGCAATAGTCAAACTTCTCACACAGTCACGGGGAAAAAGAAGAACGCAGAAAGACCATACTCCACAAATCAAAACAGAAACTTACTGGTTATTATCAAATGAAATTCAAAAAGCATAATAGCAGTCAGAGAGCTAGAGGAAACTCAAGACTTTGGAGAGTTACCTTCTCTCCACCGGATAAATTTGCAATATTTTTCCAACTCTTCTTAGGAGGCCTGACACTGAAAACTACTCCTTCCGAGAAAGGATCTAAGGAATCAACAAGCTCCAGCTCCGCATCTCCACCAAGCGTGATCATCTATATCATCAACAATAATTACCATTGATTTGTTACAATGCAAGGAGCAACAAGTTATTAAATAGTGAAAAATGGCCTGGCAATTTTGCTTAACCTGATACATTTCTTTTAACTTGAGAGATATGGTGTTGAACCCTGCCATAAACTCATCCAACCTGGAATCATATTGAACCAGGTTTACGTCATGCAAAAGGTTTGACTCGCCCAAATAAACAAGGAAAAGACACTAAAGTGACTGTTGTCCAACTTTTGACATCAGAATACTTGCCGTTTCGTTCTCAATTCATCATATTGCCTCTTTATATCATCTCGTTCTAAAGTAACAGCATTTAATTCCTCCACACGAACATTGTACAAGGTGGCCTTTTTCCTGTACCTGCATTTCATTTTCGGAACATTTCAGGACATTTTACGACATTTACTAAATAATGGCTACCATAAATAACAGAAAACAGAAATTTCTTACTCTGATATTGAATCCAAGTTCGGTTTCATCTCCTTCAACTGAGCTTCAAGCAAAGTCACCATCTCTCGTGCTTTTGATAAATCACATGACTCGGATAACGACTCGTCATTTATAATCATTTGCACCTTTTCAGCTTCGATCCCATCTACCTGAAGCCTGTAACATAAATTCTTTCAGAAACTTGGTGGACATTGACAAAACTTGAACTTCAGAAGTCCGACGTTGTCAATTGACTTACTGTTCAAGGTGTTTCAGAATATCTCTTTGAATTTCTTCAAGTTTCTTCTTATATCCCTTCGCTTTCATTTCACAATCTTTCAAAAGTTTCTTTGCGTCTTGCAATTTAAATTCCACGTCAACCTGGTGCCAACAAGAGTTTCATCCATTAACGGCATCATTACTAAAGCTAGAGATGCAGAAACAATTGTTGGCTTAAAGAAGCAGTGAAAAGCTCCGCACAGAAAGAACAAAATTAAAAGTGAAAAGAGAACCTAAGAGAAAACAGATTTTAGCAGTATGAAATGACCTCAGGGGAAATTCTTTTGGGTAATCAAACAGCAGCTAAGGGCATGCAGTTTGCAGGTGTTACATGTCTTTTCATGTATCCAACTTCACATCCAGATCCTAGGATGCTGATTTTCAAACCTACATGCCCATGTACCACAAATAATTTTGTCGGGTAGCTAAGACTCGCAATGGAACACACCTTTGTACTTTTGCGAAAGTAAAGCAAAATAGATAACCTAGAACTCTTGCTTATTTTTTGAAACATAGAGATCTGGAAAAGATTCATTTTAATGTAGGCTTTTTCACAAAAATAGGCACATGGAAGCAGGAAAAGAAAACATGCACGGAGCATAAGCATGTGAAATTTTGTATATCTTAGAATACCAGAATATAACAGAAACAACAGTTATCTGCAATACCTCAGCAGTACGGAGAGCATCGGTTGCCTTCTTAAGTTTACTGTATTCCTCCTTGGCACTATCGAGGACATCCTTGTGTTTCTCTATCAACTACAGCAATTCATCAGCAGGTAACCCATTAGTAGGTACATGCAAGCATCTGAACTCTATGTCTCTATGAAGTTAGAAAGAGCAAACCTCTTGAGTCTTTTGGTAGTTTTCTTGCACGACAAAGGCTTTTTGTTCCACCACTTTGAATCCAGCTATCATGTTGTCTTTTTCAGCAATAGATTTCTCCTTTTCCCTTGTTGATTCTTCTACTGATTTCGTCAGCTTCTTCACCATCTTTTGACCAGTCGTAATCTGAACTTTGTGTTGATTGATTTCTGTGCTTAATTTGTCAATATCCTGATTTGACATATTTTGGAAGGTCAGCACTAGCGGCCCTTACAATGGGTCTAATACTTTTTTCTTGTAGCCTATACTTACAGACTGTAACTTCTCGACTTTAAGCTTTTGTATCTTCAGCTTTTCACCCCCTGCATTCTCTATTTTGCTCTGGAGCTCAAAAGCCTACAACATGCATCAGTTAGATCAGACGTCATATATCAGGAAAGAACCAGGAGTTTTAACTTCACCATGAATGTTTGGAGATAGAGATCACATAGCAAAAGTAGCTCACAGAAGCACATATACTTAAATCATAAAGAAAGCTGTATGTGAAGCTTCTGAGCTATATCAGATTTAAAACAGAAAATAGAGAAGCACCCTGTTCTAGTACCTTATCTTTGAGACCTTTTGATCCAGTCACCAGCTTGGAGAGCTCCTTTTCCTCGTAACTTATAATTTTGTCAAGCTCCGCCAATCTAGCTGCCTCAGCCTTTTTAGGAAGTGACTCATTTTTCAGAAAAGGAAGCTGCTTCTCCATATCAGAATGCCTAGCATTCAGAGTTTCTATCTGCTTGGCAATCATAAGTGGAATAATGTTAAACACTCTCGTCCAATCATTAACAGTAAAATTATAGGGAAAAAGCTTAATAGGATAACCAGACAACCGAAGTGAAGCATTAATAATGCTAATAGAAGCACCTCCATCTGAGTCTTCGCTAGATGTATTTCTAGATTGGCTAATGCCTTTTCTGAAGCCTGATAACGTTTTCCAGCAGTGACAATCTTTTGACGTAAGACAGCGAGCTGGTCGACAAGCAAAGCAAGTTCCTTCTCGGCATTCACAACAGCTTCAGTGGAAACACTAGCCTTAATTGACGTTCCCATTTTACCACCACGAGGCTTCCCACCTCCACCGCTCATCGTACCCGACTTTTCAAAGAGAGCTCCTTCCAAGGTCACCACACGTCTGAATTCCTTGTTTTCACCGTATGCAATCCGTGTTGCCTAAAGGTTCATTGAAAACATAACAAATACCATAAGGGTCTCACGGACTTTCTCTGGCACATAAATTTTGAAAAACAAGATGTGCCAAAAGTTTTAGAAAAAAACAAATGAGAAATTTTAATAAGGTGAGAAGTGGGACTATCTTTGCCATGTGAAATTTGTGATCTTTAGAAGCCTTCAAAAACAGGTTCACAAGCACAAAAAATTAGAAACTTAATTTCCAAGAAGTCTTATGTGAACAAATGCCATGAGTGAAACCGCATTTCACACCACTTTTTCGTGTGTGTTCAATATAAAACAAATTGCAAGTCACTTGCAAGAAAGCAAAAATTTTGAGAAACCCACCTGGTCCAGATTTTGTGCAACCACTGTGTTTCCTAGCACTGCATAGAAAGCCAGCTTGATTCGCTCATTTTGAACCTTTATCAAATCAAAAAGGCGAGGAACCCCTTCTGGTGTATTGACCTTCCCTTTCAATTTAGGAAGATGCACTTCCTGCTTCTCCTGAGAAAGGGGAAAAAGAATAAGTAAAACATGATAGCATGCCCCCAAAATTGATATGCTAACCCTTTTTCCTTTACTAGTTAGAGGGGTTAACCCGAGCCCATGACATTTCAATCGTGAGGCAATCTTATGTAAGTTCATATGCACAGGACAGTTAACTGAAAAAGAATTTGTAGATGAACCACTGCATGCTCTCTTGACGTGCATTCCTTAACATAAACAGAAATGTTCAGCAATTGGGTTATAAAACGAGGACCAGTTTGAAATGAAAACATGGATGTCATTCGGCACATAAGACATGCAGGGCTGTAGAAACTCAACCATCAGTACTCTGTGACATACAGGTACAGACGCAGGCACAGTATATCGATCAGGTACTTATCTGCCGAATCACGTAACTAAAATGCTCTCGCATGAGCGTCTGCTGATCCAATCTAACCGTTGTCAAAGAAAGTCACAGGGCCTGTAATAAATGAGACGTTATGATTCTGATTGCTGGTCACCGTAGTTGGGGGTGAGGTGAGATCATCTTGAGAACGTCGATTTTTTGGCTTATCATTGGATCTCTTCAATTTTGTGCACTTAACCTTTTTTAGTAGAATGCTCTTTCACAGATTTTCGTTGAGATTAATAGAAAGGAGATTCCATTAGACAATGGCACTCGGAGCTCATGGAGTTCTTTGTCCAATTTGGCAAACAACAAATGACATGGATAAACCACTCTTTGTTTTCTGTTAAATAAAGATAATAAGATTACTACTTTCTCAAGGTGCAGTTATTATTTAATAATTACATTTATTTTATTGGAATTTTAAATCACTCAAATGTTTAAGGAAACTTGCATCACATGCATGTATGTATCAATAAATTAACAGGTTTACAGTACTTTATACAAGTATCATTTTCCTGTCTACAAGCTTTTCTCAAACCAAAAGGCACGTTTGCCATGTCTCCGCATACCTAGCTAAACCCAAATTGTGATCAACAACAGAAAGAAAAAATATGTATACAAAAGGAACATCGGTCAAAGCAACAAGAACCCCGTCAAATGAATCGATATGGCCGTTTTGTGTAAGCCAGACCATGAAGACATAACCTACATTATTAAACTCACAAAACTAACTTTAGCGGGTGCTTACAGCCAATGAGTAGATTTCTTAAACGGCGCAAAATTCATCTTAGAACATAAATATGCATGGAGAAATAGTTAGCTTTTCCTCATTTTGAAGGAAGGAAAAAGACTATGCAACCTACAGTTAACTCTCTCTGCATATATATGAAAATATGAAGATTTTCAGCTTAGGCAAGTCAAATACCAAAATCATGAAGGTTGCGATGCCAAGATTCCTGCTTCGGAGCAACTCGACACAAGCTTGTGCTGCCAAAGTTGTCTCTACAACAACATAATCAAGTCCACTGCATGCAGTTGATATAGCAACATCATACTTGGCTGCAAAGAGGTGAACATGTGTCAAGAATATTTGTGCTTTGTAACAATACATAAAGAGTTGACAGAAGACCCAAAAAGGCAAAGACGCTTTCTATCCCTAAACAAGAAAATGGAAGCATGTGTAGCTTGAAAGGAAAACAGATAAAGAAATCTTGAAACTTATTCTTGGACAACAATAGGAAATAAAAATTAAAAACAATTACAGATAGGACTGGAGCTCACCATCAATCGCACCCAAGTCCCCAAGACGTCCATATATCCCATCAATTTGCTTTGATTCTTGTGCTTGCAAAATCGCTTTTAGAACAGAACCTTGACTTTGTTCTGATTCCAGAGCGGAATGCAGCTCGGCCACCTTTTGTCTAGCGGCTTGCTCAAGAGGTATAAGTGACTCCTCTGTTCTGATCAAGTCCTGTTAATATAATCTTGGTGTCAGAAAAAATTACAAATAGGTGAAATTGCGAGAAATGACAGAAGAAAGAAAACCTGTTCCTCTTTACGAGCTGCAAATGCATCACGCTTGTTTTCGTCGATGTTGGTTTGAATCTTTAAAATATCTGCAGTCTTCGATCTAATATCGTCTGCTATTTCCATCATTTGGTGTTCGGCATCTTCGAAAGCCTTCCTACCAGCATCATGCTAGACAAACGATTCCAATAAAACTTGTATCAAATGTATGATGAGAGAATCATACTTAACAAAGGTATCACTCCAAAAAAAAATAATTACAGCATCAAAAGGATAAAGCATTTTGTTTTAAAGCATTCCCTTGAAACCGGTAAACTGCATATTTTTCACTGATACAAGTGACAACACCAAAGTACAGGCTAGCTCATAATCTAAAGTTGCAGACTACCTTTTCTTTTAAGAGCTTACTTTCAGCGGATGCAACATCCAATCTCCCCTTACATCCTATGAGTTGCTTTTCCCAAGGTTCCAACTGAGCACGAACTTCCGTAAGTTCCATTCTGTATTTTTCAGTATCCACTGTAGCCCAATTTGTGGATGTGACCGACAAAGCAATCAAAAAAAGTACTAATAAGAATATTGACAACAAGGAAGTTGTGAAAAACTAAAGGAAGCCAGAATGAACGTTCTGCTACTTTGGCACTGCTACCATATCCCTACAGGAGTGTCTCTCTGACAATATCCTGGTTGAGTGTCCAAACAAGATGACAAATTAAGTGCACAAACTCTGTGGCCATCAAATGCATTGGAAGGAAAAACTAAAAAAATAAAACAAGCTAGAAGCATAACCATGCATTTAATGTAATAAACTTCGCAAACAAATCAAGAAGAGGGCACCTTTTGACAGCTCCTTTATTTCCTCTAAGATTTTTTCTTCTTCCATTAAAGTCTGCTGGAGCTGAGATATTTCCTGCTCATGCTTTGGGATCAGTATGTTTGCTTCTTCAGTCTTCTTATGTATTTCATCAATCTTAGAAGAATCCTGCAGTACAAAAAGCAAAATAAGGTCAAACAAATATTTGCATTACCATTCTAACAACAGGTCCAATAAGAGACGAATACCTTTTCTATCTTATCCTGTAATTTCTTGATTTTTTGTTTCGTGTGCTTTAAATCTTCCCTATACTTCACATCCTGCCTTTCAAACTCCTTGAATTCTTCTTTACAACTTCTCAAATCGTTATCAAGTTCCTGAAAAATGCAAGTTAGTCACTAGGTCTAGATTATTACTGAGTCTGATATTGGAGCACCAAGAGCAAAATGAAGAATAAAATCATGATTGTAACATAAAAGATAATCCAAACCGTTGCATCAACATATATTTAACAAGGAAAAAAGTAACAAGTAGAAAAGAAGAATTTTATCAGCATTGCACTTAAGCGAAAAGGAAGTACATCGCATGGCTTTTGCCAGATCCTAAGCTAAGCTGCTAAAGTATGATCATGTACTAGTTTTCTAGTAAAAGGTTAGCCTAAGAGCTATAGAAACACAAATAGCAACATCAAGCAAGCAGAATGAAATTTAGAAAAAATAAATGATAATCGAAATGAAGAATAAGCAAACATTTAGAAAGAGAACCCATGGGAACACCTATGCAAATTGATATTGTTATGTATCTGTTTTTTCCCAAAAAAACAAAGAAACGAAAAGATGCTTCAACCACTACCAAATCCAAGTGCAGAATCAAGGTTCCTTATCTTATCTCTGCCAACAGAATGATGTATATGCCACAGTGATCAGTATTTTTGGTAGACACAAATATGTCAGCTAATTGTATAATCGAAGCATTAAAAAGTGTTTCAATCTTGCACAACGATCATTTATAATGCGTCAATTGAATCATGTGAATCTAGGAAAATGCATTGGTTTTCTGATATATGAACTAGGCTTTACAGGCATGGAAACAACGTGGCATGAAAATAGAATATTGACATCAATTACCCCACGATGAGTACCTCTTGCTGCTTCAAGTACTTGTTATGAATTGCTTCAAGTTCCTTTAATGATTTAACGTTTTCATTGAACTTTTCTCTGAAAGAGGAAAACAATAAGTTTTTCCTTAAAATTCCAAAATATTCAAAGAAGGGATTACGCCACTTCTGATGAAATTCACACCTTTCTTCCTTCCAATTTTGTTCAAGACCGTGGACGTTTGCTTGGAAATCTGTAAGATTAGATGAGGAGTCGTCCAAAGCCAACTTAGTTGCCTTTTCCTGCCATTTCATATGTGCCAACTCCTTCAGCATGAAAGCTTCAGCCTCATTTTTGACATTCTGCGTAGGAAAGTCATTAACAAATATAAATAGTAGTAGTTATTTGATGCATGTAAGAAACATTTTGAAGTAAAGGATGTCAACATCTGAAGGAAGAAAAACCTCTAAGTTGTCTTTTTCTTTCTCGGCCAACTTAACCATTTGCACGACACCAGACCTCTTGTCATTAAGAGATTCAAGACTGCAAAACAACAATGAAGATCATTAGCTTCCGGCCATAGTACTACTTTTTAACTGAAGTTTAGTGATGCAAGTACATAAGGGACCCGGCTGAACAGCTCGCAACCATTTTATTTAAATCTGTTGTTGGTCCTCGGAACCAGCCAAAGACTTAACAGAATGACATCGCACCAAGAACTTACTTCTTGCTAGCTTCTTCAATTTTTTCGACATATTGGTTAGTACCAATGATATCTTCAAGGTATTCCAAGAATCCTTCGTCGTGAGGCCCTTGGGCTTTGGGCTTCATCAGAGAGATCTGTTCCACTTCTCCCTAAAAACAACCACCATCAGAGTTTAGCTCTCACCAACACCGATGACATGCATTTCAAAAGTTAAGGATGCCAACCTGAAGAATCAAGAAACGATTGTTGTCGAGGTCAACTCCTTTTCCCTTGAGTTTCCTAGTAACTTCAGTAAAATTGCTTCCTCGGGCATTTATATAGTACTTTGAAGAATTGTCCCTAAACGCAACTCTCGTGATAACAAAATCACTCCCAGCAACAGGTTCGTAAGTCCCATCGTCCTACATCAACAAGTAATTTTCCTTAAAAAACCAAGAGATAAAAAGCCAAACACAGTCAGGTTGCCATTCAAGGTGAAAATTGTTGTATCAACGAGTAATTTTGCTTAAAAACCAGGCTTCTCGCATGTGCTATTTTCTTGTCTAAATTGTAGGCAAATTTTCAATCTGAAAGGCCAGAGCAGATCCTTTTTTTGTTTTCTCCATGAAATCATGCGATCAAAAAGCAAAACACCTATAAGCAGATCCCTAATGATCAACGACAAAATTCATTTAAACATCAAGAATGCGAGTACTACCAGATCAATGATCTCCTGGAAGTGCACAGACACGCCGGCGCTGTCCAAATTCTGATGGTTGCTGGAATTATGAATCAACTCGGAAACCTTATTCAGCCTCATCTGCCCGCTCAGGCAAGAGAATTACAAAACACATAAGCATCTTAAGAAAGCAAGAATGTGCAAAGATTTTGAGGAGTTGAATGTCGAACAAAAGATAAAATGCGGGGAAGGAAGAAGGGAGAGGGGAACGCAGGGCAATACCTGTTTCGCCCGCTTTCCGAATACAAATAGCATGGCATCTATAACGTTACTCTTTCCGCTGCCATTGGGGCCAACGACAGCCGAGAAACTCTGCAGTTCCAAACACAATCTAACCCAATTAGGGCAAAAGAAGATCATACACACCCACGCGTACGCGCACAGGCAACAACGAGAGCCACGATTGCCAAGAGATCGATCGGGGAAAAAGAAAAGGTCAACTTCGCACAAACCTTATGGAAAGGGCCGATCCGCTGCTCGCCCGCGTAGGACTTGAAGTTCCTGAGGACCATCTCCTTTATGAACAGCCTCGGCCTCCTTGACGGACGGTCGGATGCGGCATCTGTCTTCCCCATCGAAGTCACATCGGATTCACGAGAATCCCCCATCTCTCCCAGTTGCAGGCCTCCACCGTTCGAAATTCTGGAGAGAGAGTGTGAGAGAGCGAGCGACGAAAATGAAACTGGATCCAAGGGGCGGGAGTTTCCCGCCCACTAACGCGGGAGAACATAAAACTCGAACCATCAAACTGAAAATTTCATTTTAGTACTCATTTTTCGAAATAATTTCAAATTTGAGCTTTATATTGCGGATTCTCAACATCCAGTCCATGCTTCAATTTTCAGAATGTTTACAAGTTGAAGTCTGGTGAAACGAGGGAAAGGATGCTCACCACTAACCTGAAAGCCAGCCTTTGTGATGAGAGGAGAAGTCTTGTTATCTTTTATGAAAATAGATATTTTGGTAATTTGAAAAAAATTGATTTTCAATCTTTGGTTGTAATTATCAAATCCCATTTAATTAACTGAAGCACATGAAATGACAACTTTACTTTTATTCTTGTGACCTTGAAATTACGAAGGAACAAAGAAGAAAATAAATATTTATCTTTAAAAAATGAGTAAAATACTAATTTAAAAGACAAAAGTACCCCTCCCCTGAGGAGCACCCAAACTCCTGAAAAATTATAATAATTGGTTTTGTTCAAAAAAATCTCATAATAAGCATGTTGGCTAGTCAATTATTCACATAAAACATCCTTTTGTCACTCAAACACTCAAATTAAGTTTAAAAAACCCTTTTTAAATTATTTTGAAAAACAGGACTCCAGATGGAATATTCTTCTCCCTCATAAAAAAGGCCGTTATGTTATGCAAATTTTTAAAGCAGTTAAAATCTACAAACTTGTTTTGTTTTTCCTTTAATACTATTATAATATTACCCAAAATGTATAATGTGAATATTTTTTAAATTTTCATCAATTAGATTGAATATTAGCTAAAAGAGAGAATAAATAAAGATATATGTCACGACAATGGTTTGGATTCAGGGAGACAAGTACCTGGTAATTCATCTTGCGTATTAGTTTTTTAACAATATGTGGAATGAGATAATCGGTCACATTTTTCCAAACTTATATTATTGGAAAGTTTATTATGTATACCAATAAACGAATTTTATACCCTCAAAAAAAAAATTGAAAACTCAATGTAACGTGGTTCACTGAGATTCAGACTCAGATTCACTTATACATAACTACCCAATTGGATTCAGATTCAGTATAACTACCCAATTGGATTCAGATTCAGTAGTCAACTTCACTCGCATACAACACTCTCTAGGCGTTAGATGCTAGGGTTTTGTTTATAAGTTTTAAATATATATTCCATATCCAATGCTTTTATATTTTGAAATTAAGTCAGATTCAGTTCAAAATTCAAATTTGGATTCATAAATGAATACAAGAATTCATATTTGGATTATGAAATTGGGTTTCGGATTAAGATTCATACATTACTTTTCCTTGCTCGTATTTGTATCCAAATTTGAATCTAAATAAGTGAATGTGCGAAAAAGCGGATAAGTTACGTTTATAACCAAAGTTGCAGACTATCAAACATAAAGAGAAACTGAAACTGGAACTTTCATTCAAATTCCAATTTCAAGTGCAATTTTGTTTATATAATTTTGATTTTAAAATCAAAATTCAAGATCGTCAAAGACCAGTGCATATGTGATTGGTGGTAAATTATTAGTCAAGTGCATTAACATGTTTAATTCAAATGAAATAATAAATTAGCTATCAAGCCTTTTGTTACGTATATATTTAGATGAGATGGCCGGGTCTGCGCGAAACGGGAAGGTGTGCCTCCTGCCCAAAGACAGAAGGGAGGGCCATTGAAAGAGCAAGAGAATAGTAGACGAGAGTGGCGTGGGGGGAGCGAGAAGGAGAGAAAGGGCGGTGGAAAACGACGATGACTGTGGCTGTTCGCCGACGACCTAGAATCCTTGGAGAGGGACGCCCCGCCGAGAGGCAGCTTTCCTCCTTTGCTGCTTCATGCGCTTCTCCCGCCCCGTCGACGATCACCATTCCCTTCTCTCGCCCCGTCGACGATCATCTTCCTATTCTCCCGCCCTGTCGCCAGTTCATACCAATTCTTCCTTATGCTTGTGAACCTGTTCTGAAAGGCGTCTAAAGAATACCAAATTGACTTTGCAAAGATAGTCCCATTTCGCACTTAAGGCGGTCTCAGGCGTGTGGTGAACCTGGAAGCAGCGCTCTTTGAAAAGTCAGGTACGATGTTTCCACTCAAGCTATCGGCTCTCTCCTTCTCTACCAGCTAGCTGTCTAACCTATGTCACAATGGTATGGGTTCGGGTACGAGTATGGATACGGTATTTTTTAAAATCATAATACGAATACGGTAACTATTATATATAAAAAATAATTATTTTATATAATTAAACCACAAGTTGTAATAAAAATATCAATAAAAAGAGACTCATAATGAATAAATTATCATTTTTTCATTTTGTTAATGAAACTTCTTATGTTAAAGTAAAACAAAAAACAAAAAAAATAAAGAATAACTAATTTTTTTTATTTTTTTGAAGTTATAATGTAGTTTGGATCTGGATCCGACCCGGATTCAGATCCAAACATACCCAGCCATACCGGCATACCGGTACGGCGGTACGTGGTACGCCACTAAAATGGCGTACCACTGTGACTTAGTGTCTAACGTTCAAAGCTGACCTCAAAAGGTTAATCCCGTATCAAAGATTGTAAAGAATCTTTAAGGATTTATAAATGGGTCATTAACACAAATGATTGTCCTGAATTTTAGTTTTTTTCAACTTGATACACCAAAAGTATTGAAGATTGTGAGTAATTTTCAAGAGTTTATAAATGAAGTCATTACCATAAATAATTGTTTTGATTCATATCCTTTTTTATGTTTTGGATGGTGTTGCCAAGAAGATTAGTATAAATATTTGAAAGTGGCAGCTTCTTGAGCTCAGGGCGTGTCAGAGAGCAATGGGTTGGAGCAAGAGTGGCCCCATAAATACATGAAATTACAATTTTACCTTTAATCTGGAGAGCTTGCAATTGCAAAAATATCCTTGTACATGATACATGAAAAAAAAAAGACAATAAAAATTTATCTTTTTTAAAAAATAAATTACTCATTTATAAAAAGATAAAAGTACCCCAGCCCCTCTAAAAAGTTAGATAATCTTTCTAAAAATTTAAGTCTACTGATCTCTCTCTCTCTCACTGTGGACTTGAAAATTTTTAATAATGTGTTTAAGTAACACAAAGTAACGTGTGATTCAGATGACTGTCAAATTGGCACAAATGCAACAGGAGCTCCCTGGCTCTCTCCACCAGGCCAGTGTATTGGACTTGGACCTTCAAGTCGAGGACAAAGGTGTGGACTTGGGACCTTCAAGTCGAGGACAAAGGTGCAGTAACCCAGCTTGCAAAATGTTGCAATGCGTTGCCTACCCTACCCGCATCATGTTATCCAAATAAAAGTAAAAATGATCAATTGGCACAAAAGTTCTGTAAAAATATGCACGCCTTTAACTTCCATACAATGCAATCGAGTTGGTTCATTTGCATCAACAACCACAAAGATGATCTATGTAACACCCCATAAGTTTAGTCCTGTATCGAAGATTGTGATGAAAACTACTAGGGGGCGGATTGGGATCCACCGAACCAGGGGCCCGAGCCCAGGAGTGGGTCGGGTTGTTACAATCTGTCCTTACAAGCACAAAAATGTCACAAATCAGCAGGCAAACATTCTACAGCATTTCTGAAAGAAAGAAAAGCCGCCGACTCCTCCAGCCCCTTTTCTGCTTTATGGGTGAAATTGCTTAGAGTTTCACGGGCTCAAAAGGGTCAGGCAACAAGCTTATAAAGATAGTCACATGCATGAAGTATACCAAATAAAACTGGTTCGTAAGAGACACACGGTAGCCAAAAACACAAAAGAAAATGAGAGGTAAAAAAAAAAAAAAAAACCATGTACACCAAGTTTTTCCAAGTTAGTAAGATGAGATGAATACCCATTAACACTATACTAGCTGAAAAAGTAACCAGCCCAACCAGTGAATGAAGCTAAGCTTCCAGACTATTTGAACTGCAAAGGTGAGGAGTGAGGACTTCGCTTAGACGTGCAAAATCACTGCCCCCCGAAAGAAAAGATTAGTCAGTTTCATGAGCAACAAAACTTAACAGACTGGTATAAACTGTAAATCCACATGCAATCAATTGATCTATCCAACTTCCACGCTGAACATTAAGCATGCTGGCATCATATTCCATGAATTATATAAAGGTCTCGAAGAATGAATCACCTCTGTCTCACAATGAATATCAAGGCTCAATATATGATCTTGTCTTCTAACCTCTCGTCTTTCCTTCTTCTTCTTGTTACACTTGAGCTAGAGCTCAAGCGCCAAGTTTTCCTCCTTTAAGGTAGCATTTGATTATTTGATATAAAAATGTTTGGCATAAAAATCTCTGGTATTTAATACTGGTCCATTTGTGGGGTGGAACTAAAAGTTCCACGTGAATGCTTGATATTTTTCATCCGGACATCTGATTTTCATGTTTGATTCAATGCGGTATAAAAATTCGTTCTTGTCTCTTAACTGTTTGAAAAAAAAAACTGGTCGAGCTAGCATTCCATCCATGCAATTTTGTAAGAACTCCCGTGTGGCGACAACAATCGGGTAACTTCTGCACATGATCACCATATTTAATGATCTTAATTATAGAACAGAACCAATCCCACCCCCGCCCCAAACAAGAAATTATCAATGGGAGAAAATTTTCACAATCAATCTTAGCATCAATAATTACAACCGAATGAAGAAAAGTAAAGCATAAAGAATGTTGTATATCAAAATAGTTTTTTATAAGTATCTTAACATGTTTCTATTTTATTTGAAATAATTTTTTTAAGAAAAAATTAAAAGTCGAGCTTTCATCCCTGACTTAAGTGTCTGGCCTTTATCAGTTTCTCTAAATATATGAGTGATTGGTAGGAGCCAGAGCAATAGGTCAGGGACAGAACCAAGCCATCCTTAGCAATATAACCTTAAGTATAAGTTGATGCAAAATATATATTATGTTTATCATTTTTGTAATTTTAATAGTGTTTTTATAATGAAAAAAAATGAATGGCTCACACACACACACACACACACACACACACACACACATATATATATATATATATATATATATATATATATATATATATATCACACAGGAACATAAATACAAAAGACATCAGTCATTCATCTCCCTCTCTCTGCACACCCACACACACACACAAAACACACACAAAAGACACCAGGCCCTTTGTTTTTAATACTTTTACTTTCTCCAGTTAACCTTATAAACGATATTTAAATATAAAATAGCGTAAATTAAAAAAAAGATTTTTTTAATATGCACATACAATTCTATATGATTTTAATTTGCTTTAATCATTTTGGTTTAACTCATACTACATGTATACATATATGCAATGTGCCCAAGTTTCAAACCTGGTGTTCTGTATATAAAAAAGAACGATGAAATCAAGTGAAGAAATGTATATCCACGTAGCTTCTTAACAAATACAATTATCGTGTTATTTGAAAGGGAAAAAAGGAGATTAAGGTAAGAATGTCAATATATCCGAATTGGATTGGGAATATCCAACTAAACCATTTCGAAAAAAATTGGATATGGAAAAAAAATAGTATTTGATTAAAAAATTAGATCAGATTCTGATTTGAGAAATGACATCCGATTAAATTTGGATATACATAAATATCTTATAGGATTAAGATGTGGATTTAGATTGGATTTATTTTTAAACAAATATCATATATCTAATTCTCCTACATTTTGAATGTAGGCCAAATTCCGTTAAAAATTTGCATTTAGATGTTTATATAAAAAATTGGATTGGGATTGTGAAATCAGATTTCGAATTCGGAATATAATTTTTCTTTGTTCATATTTGAATCTGAATTTGAATCCGAGTATCTGAACATTCAATAAAATGGATACAGTCAAGGGTATATATATCTCATTCGAATCCGATCAGTTGACATTCCAAGATTAAAGACATCAAAGATCAACGAATAATAGTGCATAAAAATTGGGGTAGTAATTATTTTCAAATGGCATGATGGAGGTGGACATGATTTCCGGTAGAAAAAATATGAGAAATATATTTAGTATAAATCGGTTAAACTGTTTGTCACTATCTTGAGGGCATAAAACATATGTGTGTGTGTGCGTGTATATATATATATATATATATATATATAATTTTTTTTTCTTACCACAAAACTTTGGAGGCTAACTTGGAGTATTTCCTTGTGTTTGTGCGTGTGTAATTAAACTTTAATGAGATTCAATGACCTAGCGACAACACTTTCAATTAGGTACCTTGCTTCACCTCATATGTAGGGATGTCAATGCATTTGATTTGGATCAAATGTCCAATAGAACCATTCCAAAAAACTTGGATATGAAAGAAACTTTAATATCCGATTAAAAAAACAGATCATATTGGATTTAAGAAATGACATGTATCTGGATTCAGATACATATTCATATGTAAATAAATATTCTTTTTGATATAGATCCCGATCGAATTATTTATTTTTAAACATATATCCCATATCTAATACTCTTACATTTTGAAAGTTGGCCAAATTTGGTTCAAAATTTGGATTTGAATATAAATTCAAATTCAGATTATGTAATTGGATTTTGGATTCGAATTCATATGTGACTTTTGTTAGTTCGTATAAGAATGCGAGTTTGTGAATATCTGCAAAAGTGGATACGGTTAAGGGTATATTGAGTTGAATCCGATCAGTTGTCATCCTTTTTCATTAATCACAAAGATATAATGTTGGCTAATAATGAAAGACCTCATTCACCAAAAGCTTAAACAACTAAGTTAAGCCCTTTAGAACAATAAATAAAGGTAAAACTAAAAGATAATTTATGAATATTTTCATTTATGAATAAAATCTCAATAAAATTAGAAATGAAAATGTAAGCATAGAACATAATTTATGAATCTTTTCATTTAGGAAAGTAATCATATTAGAACTTGGAAATAAAAAATATAGAATTAAAAAATAATTTATTAACCTTTCATTTCGGAAAGAAATCTTATTGACAATTGAAATTCAACAAGCTGATGATACATATATAAAATGAAAAATCCACCCAAGGCACAACCACTATTCGCGGGGATGATAGAGATCCCAAGCGTCTTTGGGCATTCATCCATGGATCGTCGCCACCAAGCCCATCACTGCTGATCCCTACAACAGTGTCGCCGCCGCCACCTGCACTCGTCACCCTTAACCCAAGCTCTGCCCACAAGATCTACGGTGGATTCTCTACCTTGTACATCTTTGCCTTGGTGGTTCTTGGACTTATGAACTAAATTAATGAAGCTTGTACTTGTGGGTCGTATTCTTGGTATGTGTGTGGTCGTAAAATGCACTTTCATGAGGGTGTTGAGCTGTAGGAGTTGGGATTGTTTTGGCGTTTCCATGGGTTGGGAAGCAAAAATTCTTTATGTGTAGATCTAGAATTGGTTGTTTTATCAATCCTAAATAGCTTGTTATGAGTGGGCATCCTGAGTTCATGTGAATGGGACATCCGGATTTGTGGAAAAAGCTTGCTTTCTTTAGTTGCCCTGTTGTGTAAGTAGTACATAGCAACAGATCCTCTTCGATATATTTGCTTTTTTTTTGTTAGATGTGAAGATAAATAATTCTGATAAAATACCGAAAAAATGTTGGGGGCTGGTTACATTAAGAAAAATATTGGAAAGCAAGATTCATTTTTCCCCATCTTCTACTATTATTTCTCAGATTTACACCTCCCTATTATTATCCACTATTTTTCTTTGGCAAGGACAAATTGAAGATAGAGTAGATTAAAAGTAACTAACCACTAAGTTTAGTCTCAAGAAAGCATTGCTCTCAAGGAAATAAAATCTTGAGTCCTTCCGGGAGTTGGTGTAATGAAATGGGGCGGGGGTTGGTAGGAGGTCAGGTTCTAAATTATTTTGGGATTTCAATTGTTTGCGTTGCTAAAAAGAAGCTACCGACATGCAAGTTGAAATGCAATGGAGAGACACTCCAAAGTACCAAAGTAGACCCTATACCTTGGGTCTTCAATTCTCTTTTTAAACGGTAGGATACAAGGGTAGAGACAAGGAGGGGGGCCCATGGACCCTTTCCCTTCCTCAATTTTTTTTTAAAAATTTATGTGTAAATTTTAAAAAATTTCACTTGTATATAAAAATTTTGAAAAATGGTATTTCCGCCCCACTCAAAATTCAAAAACTTTAATTAATGCCGACCATGCTCATTCAGATTTTTAAGAAATTTATAACATTAAAAATGACTTTCAATGTTAAAGATGAGAATTAATAAATAAAAAGGCACAGAAATTAATAACGGCCATATATTTTGTTGAAACACGAAAACTCTTATTATGAGTAAGGTTGAAAACAAATATGCACCAAGGAAAAGAAAGGAGGAGGCAGTGGCATTAATTTTTTTTTTAAAGCTACTTACATTTTAGTGTTTTAATATTTCCATAATTTCCATTTTATCCTTTTAAAAAACTTCCTTTCTCACTTTAATATCGGCATTTTAACGTTTGTGCATATACAAAGGTGTCTACATAACCAGCTTCGATTATCGGTAACATCCCACAATTTCAGATCAAAGAAATCAATTTATCAAGAAACTTCAATGATTTAAAACATTGATGTTCACCAAACAAACCACGACGCACAACATAGATGTTGTACATTTTCAGTCTCCCTTTTAGCAATTCCCTATAAGAAAGCTGATCTTAGGAGTAGATAATATCACTTGCCTTTTGTCACGGCCAACACAGAAAATAGTGTCTGAATAAATGTTAAAACCAGTAAGGCAATGGCCGCAAGTAGAGACAGAATAGACCATGGGTTTTGGAAGTAGTTTCGCTTCAAATATGCTCTCGCCCAATTCCAATCTGAGGCAACATAAGATTGCAATTGGTCATGCAGGTTAGTATCTATGGAGTAGTATGTAATGCCATCGCCCAACTTGTTGAAGACGTTGGCAGCATCCTCGTCACTGCCAAGATGGTCCTTCGCGATCCCTCGAGAGCACAGCAGGCTCACCTCTTCAGCAGTGTCTATCAGGTCGTCCATGAAGGACACATATGATGTCACATCATGCTTTTGAATTTTCGGGTGCATCCGTTCGAAGGCCATCAAGTTCATGTATATTGCTGCTGTGTTGTCATCTATGTTGATGGTTGGAAGAGTGAGCACTCCGTTTTCCTGTTCAAAATTCATTTGTAGCCCGCTATAGGGTTCCGTGATCTTGAACTCGACGCATGCTTCATGAAACCTCATTGCTGATCGCATGTTTCCTGGATTGGAAATTTGTTTGCCTGAAAGCCTATAGACCAAGATGGGGATGGCGAATGGCATCTGCATAATACCTTTTTCGATGAAATGCAGCCATGGTTGACATCGCATGCAAACAGACTTGATAAAGCCTTCTACAGAAGGAGTTCTATGTTGCTCCGTTGTGATGCCCGTTATCAAGCACTTCCTGTAAATGTCTAAAATATGTGAATTAGAGCAATCAATTTGGTTGAAGTTGAACCCATAGAAACTTGATATCAATTGATTGAGATATGCATCACTGTTGATATTGTTCAATTTCCCTACCTCAACCAATTTTCTTAGGACAAGGCGTGGGATTTGGTTTTCTAGCAACAGCATGTCCCGGAAAGCCACAGTACATCTGAGCTTCCCTTCTCTGCTGAAGATGGGCTCATAGTTGTCCGAACCATTTTCATTGAAGTAGAAACTACATAAGAGTTCAAGTATGAAGCACCCATCAAGCAAGGTCTGTAGAGAGCTCTCTGTTTGTGATGTTCCATGGGCTGTAGGTTCTCCTCCCCATGGTGATAAGGACCAAGGGATACCATGTAAGGAGTGCGATGAATGGACATGCTTGATGTAAGGGCAAGGTCGTTAGGCCATTTGTAGATGCATTTTTTTTGCAACTTCAACTCATATGTAGAAGGATCATAAGATTCATATTCTTTTTCTATGCTAGATTCCCAAATGCATCTACATATGAGTATGTTTATTCATATGTAGAATTTGTTTTTTCTACTAGCATAGAAAAATAATATGAATCTTATGATCCTTCTACATATGAGTCGAAGTTGCAAAAAAAAAAAGCATCTACAAATGGCCTAACGACCTTGCCCTTACATCAAGCATGTCCATTCATCGCACTCCTTACATGGTATCCCTTGGTCCTTATCACCATGGGGAGGAGAACCTACAGCCCATGGAACATCACAAACAGAGAGCTCTCTAGCGGATCCTCAATAGGAGTAGGGTTTCACTCTATAGCTTCATTGAGTCATTGGAAGGCATCGAGCAAGAACTTAGGGATAGCTACGGCAATCTTGATCCAAAGTGGTCGTCAGATTCATTTTTAAGAATGATGTTGCTTGATGGGTACTTCATACTGCGACCCACTTCCGGTTTTGATATCACCAAACAGCGAACCCTTCTAATCTTTATGAATTATCATCACTATAATTTTGAAGGCTTCCCAAGTCCCAACTTCTTCGTTAGAGTGAACATGTTAAAAATTTTGAAAATATCTGCAAGTATAATTCAAATTTTCAAAATCTTAGCGACGATCATGTGGGTGCCCCGGTTTCATTTGGTCGACTCTAACTTATGTTGCTTATATGGAAAATACCGGGACTTTGCATTCTTTTTTTCTTAATTATCTCTTAGTTTTATTTTAAATATTTAGAAATTGCTTTCGATGCAGAACCGCAATATCCTTATGCTTCCGAGGTTGTAATTTGCTTTGAAGTCTGTATAGACTTAGAAAAAGAAAAGAGGGAGAATGAGACGGGGAGAGGAAATAAGATCAAAGAACAGTCCAGAATTACGTTTTAAGAACAATCAGTTTCTCATAACAATTATTAACGATTACCATATAAATTGTTGATGAATTCTTGGAGATACTGACCCTCAATTCCCAATCTCACCAACATCCCCCCTTCCTCTCCAAGATCAGGCATCAAGTAAGCAACTTCAGGCACCGTGGTAGACACCGGCGAAACAGCCGCCGGCCTCCCCTCCCCGAAATCAATTTCGTGGACGCGAAACTTCGTCCAATCACTCACTATTGTGAGCTCCCTCATTGAAGGGAGGAACTTCTCTCTGCACTCCAGTGCTCCCAAGTATGCCTTCACGTACTCGCCACTAATACTCCTCTTGGCACTCTGGATTCTGGCAATCGTGTGCTCCAGAGGCTCTTCCACGAGCTCGGTCACTGTGCACATGATCGACGCGAGCACGAAGGCATTGCCGGTGAAATTCTCTCCAAGGGCCGGGTTGGTTCTGTCCCTGGCATTCACAGGGAACTGCAAGCAGATGCGTGTAGTTGGGTGCAGCTTAAATGCTCTTACTCTAGCCTGCATGGGTGCAATTGTTCATTGTGAGTACCAAATACATGCACACACGCACAAACTAGGCGATTATGCCAATAATATGCTTTGAATCTATGTAATTTACATGATTAAGTGGGGAATGTGGACAGACTCTAGACATATCGATATATCTTGACTTCGCAGGACAGAGAGGATGGAGAAGATATAATGATCTGCAATCACATTGTTAAAATGCTCTCAATTCCACACCATTCATCAAAATCATAGCTGCTAGATGCTATAATATTAACCACATAATGTCATCAGCAATTGATTTTCGACATATTTCAACAGCATGGGTTTCGTAGATCATATAATAATCTGTTCAATGTCTTTGATAAAGGCACTACGCACACATCATATGTCGTCCGATGCCAAGACATACGGCGTTTAGAAATTTGCTTGCCGCAAATCCCTGCGCAACATGGTGACACGTGTCAGTCAAAGAGAAAAACAGATCTTCATAAATGTGGTCGCCCAAAGCCTACCATATAGATATATATTGTGGTCCATATCCTTATTCATCAATAATTAATGCCCTTTCTCTCTCTCTCTACCATATATAAAAAAAAAAATGTATAGACCATATCTTTACGCAACAATAATGTTTATATATAAACCCATATTGCATGGGCCTCCCATTGCATATGCGCGCAAATACACTGAAAGGCACATAGCATGTCATGTGCGTGTATATTGAATGCATCTAGTGTGTAATTATGCACGAATATCATATGATATATTGAAAACTTGGTTAACTTGACGGGGTTCTTGTTGCTTTGACCGATGGAGCCATCACCTATCTTTGCCCTTGATAAAGGGTTAATTGATTGGTATATACATGCATACGATGCAAGTTTCCTCAAACATTGTAGTGATTTAACCAATAAAATATAAATTAATAACTGCACCTTGAGAAAATATTAATCTTATGATCTTTATTTAACGGAAAACAAAGAGTGGTTTATCCATGTCATTTGTTGTGTGCCTAATTAGACAAAGAACTTTATGAGCTCCGAGTGCCATTGTCTAATGGCATCTCTTTTCTATTACTCTCAACGGAAATAAGTGAAAGAGCATTCTGCTAGAAAGCGCTAAATGCACAAACTTGAAGAGATCCAGTGATAAGCCAAAAAATTGACGTTATCAAGATGATCTCACATGACGACCAACTACGGTGACGAACAATCGGCATCATATCGTTCCATTTAGTACAGCCCCTGCAACTTGCTTTGACAACAGTTAGATTGGATCAATAGACGCTCTAGATGCGAAAGCATTTTAGTTATGCGATTCGTAGATAAGTTCCTGATCGATCTACTGTGCCTGTGTCTGTATCTATATATGTCACAGAAAAATACTGATAGTTGAGAGTTTCTAAGGCCCTGCACGTCATATGTGCTGAATGACATCCACGTTTTCATTTTGAAGGTGGTCATCGATTTATAACCCAGTTGCTAACGTGAATGTAAAGCATTACGAACAGTTGGCAGAATGGTGCAAACATTGTGATGAGATGGGAAAATGCTAAAGGCTGAGCTCTACAGAAAAGGTACAGGTGAAGTGAATGGAATGTGTCAGAACAAGAGCAGCTTACAGTAAGCTTTAGTAACCAAACATACCTTCCAAACTCTTGCGGCAAGAACATCGAAGGTAGAGCATACTGAAAGGGCACCACTTTCAACGGCTGTTCTTTTCATGTCCTTTATGATTTCTCTCTTCAAACACAGAGTAACAAACTGAGTTCCATCTTCGGAATTCGGCCCTGTAATCTGTGAGAGTGACGAACCCCAACTGCTATCGTCAGGAGCTCTCATTTTCATGGGCACCAAGCAAAGATCCCGGATAGTGGAGACGTGGGTCTGGCTGTAGATTGACCCTGCTGCCGCTCCTGAGTCAGATGAAGCTAGAGTCTTCATGAGTGTTCCTCTACAATGGTTTGGTTCCATGAGTTCACTCACATCTTTTCCACAGCAAATCTGAGCCCAAGAAGCTAAGAAGCTGAAGGCTCCGAAACCATCAAACAGAGCATGGTTGAATCCAAAACCTACGCAGTATCCTCCGCATAAGAATCTTGTCACCTGCACCATTTATCTCTGTGGAATTATAAATTTTACAAGGAGTTTGGACACACCCATGTATCCCGACAAACGGGATACAAGTGGAATTTGCTTCTTGCACCATGACAGGATATCCTCTATATCTTGTTTCCGTAGGAAGGGGTTATACATCCAAGGACAAAGCCATACCGTCTGAAAACAAGTAATTGCAAAATGACAAATTTATAAAACATGATGAACTTCTGAATGTATTTTTGTTGCATTTACTGGCCTACATCACACTTAAAAAAACAGACAAATGAAAGATCGTCAAACTTAAGCGTGATTTGGTCATACCATCAAAAGTTTTGTGTGTGTTTGTAAAATTCTCAACTGAAAATGCAAGTATGCAACCCATTAGTTGGACGGTAATATAGAATTTCATGATGGTTCCGATTCCATGAATTGGAGGCTAGAAAGTGTTGATTCATTTATTTCTAAATTTCTTGAGTGGAAATAATTTAGAAGCAACCCATCTAAGATCTGGCTGTGTCTTAATAAACTTATAAAGTACCTGTCATTTCCAGTGAAGCAAATATATGTCATTTGCTGCTGCTTGTGTGCATGTGGGTGTGTTTTTCTGATAGCGAAGAGGTATCTTTGCTTTAGTTGTGTGAAAGGCATGGAGCTATTATCAATAGAATGCTTATATATGTGCAACAAAAGAGTATGGAAGCAATCAAACAAGAAATGTCATGCTGGTTCCTAGTGGACTGTACCTAGCTGATGAATAGCTCCATATAAGAGATTTAATAAAAATAAAACAGCCAAAAGGCTTCCATCTGTAGCATTATGAAGTGCAACAACCTGAACGGCAACGAGTGGACTCTGTGACAGGTCGTCATTGTCAGGAATCTGATGAACCAACTTGCTGCAGAAGTCATTGTGCTCATGGAGATTGCCAAGGTCTTCGAGTTTTGCATCTGCGGTGGCTGCCCTCATCGTGACCCCTTCTCCGTTGCAGTCGATCTCGAGCTTACCACTTGTACCATTCAGTCTGAGCCTGCCTGCTGCAGAATACCAAGAAACAAGCACTTTTTCTAAGGATTCCTGAAGCTTCTCTTTGTGTTCCTCCACAGTGGACTCCGGCTTGGAAGCTCTGTAAAAGAAAAGCGTGCAAAAAATGGCAGGAGATATCCTATCAATTCCAGATAGCTCAAGTACATTTCTGGTAGTTTCTCGGCTAGGTTTTACGATTACTTCCTCTCCCAGTGTAACTTTGAACCTCTCCTTGACGTTCGACATGGCCATGTCCATAGCAGAAGCTAATAATTGGAAACTTTTAGCAGAGGAAGCCTCCCTATATCTAATGTATACAACATCTTCTCTTCATTTATTACTTGCTTGCTTAGTTTGTCTGGCTCTTTTTTATTTACCTTATTTTTTGTTGTTTTTATTTAATTTTGAGACAAGAGGCGTGAAAGAAGGGCCATGCGAATTATTGAACGGGCAAATATATATCGCCATAAAAAGATCTTCCATGACTTTACAGTTGGCACCTAAAAAACCGCATGAATTTTTTTCTTTTTCCTTTTTCCGTTTTTGCATGTTTTCAAACTTATGAACTCTTTGCAAATGGGTTTCGATTTGGGCGTGAGCTTGAAAAATTAAGCCTTTCATACCGGATCAAGAAACTAAAATCTGTCAAGATTTTACACAAAGAGATCAGTTCCCTGCTCTACTACAAACAGGCGGCAACATAAGCACAAGATGGAGCTTGACTTTCGGGTCCTTTCTGCATCACTCGCCTTTTTTAGTTGATTTCTAAACTACCGTAAGATCAAGAGGACATTATCTAATTTATTCAATTTTGTTTTGTTTGCAAAGGCAGGCAGGGCGGTGGGCAGGTGGTATCCATTATCCAACACCTGAATTGCTGCTGTACTTCGCTTTTATTGCTCGTGTCCGTCGAATTGATCACAGAATGAGGTGAGTATTATGAGGCACTGACTGCTGGTAATTTTCTTTTCCAAGAATGAAAGAGAATTTCAGGGAGCAGTCAGCATCAACAGTCTTTTATATTCTCACATCTTTCTTGTCTCCTTTTAATTTGTACTCCTTCTATATGGTGTAGGAAGGACAGCAGATATGTGCCCATCTCCTGTTGAGATAAACCTGAAATCTTGTACTAAAGACCACATTGGGATTGTGAATCTGAACAATTTTCGGAAGCACCAACAAAGAAATTCGGCGGAAATGAAAATCTGATCCAGAGGAATGAAATATTCAGTGGGGAAATTTTTATTTAGAGACCATCTTTCCACTTGCAGTTTTCAGGCAAGGAGTTGGGTTTGCCATACGGTCCTAAGACTTTCAGATAATTCGCAAATAAAAAGGTGTGATGTGACCTATCATGATCCCCAACAATTCATAAGTCCTCAAACAATGAAAAGGCCCCTTTTACAGATTGTTTCACAATCTGTTAAAGAGGGCAGTGATAAATTTTGGATCCAAAGCAAAAACAACTAAAATGTACGGATTACTAAATTAATCTTTCCCCAACCTCTCTGTTTCAGGGAAATTATTCAACTCCAAAAGGTCTCTGTTCAACAATATTCCATGAAAATATTAGTCTGAATCTGGTTTGAGAAAAAGCTCTTTACCTGGTTTCAAGCAACAGACGGAAGGTGCGCATGAATCGGGAACGCTTCTCAGCATTGAAGACCAAGTAGTTTGCTCCAGATGCTCACTGCCAAAACTGTCGTCTCTGTTACAGTATGAACCCTAGTACCAAAAAGGTTAGTGATGCGGATAAACTTTACCTGAAAAACAAGAACATGAAATCATCTTTGGAATTTCTGTCGTGAGATATATGTTCATTGACAAATTACTTGAATATATACGCATTGGGTTCCATGTTGGCGTGTTCTTAACATGATTTAGCAAGTCGCAAGTAGGGAAAAAAGCATTTCCTTTTCAAAGTTGAACCGATTTCGGCGTATCTACGACCTTTCTTCCATTGGCATTATTACTTTTGACAAATTGCTCGGAAGCTGCTATCACACTCACAGGACTAAGGTCGGGACACTTGCATAAATGGGACACATGGCTACTTTTGACCTGACTTCTAATGTGCATCCGACCCATTTGCAACCCTAATCAGAACATTATTTTTCTTCCTTTTCATACGAAAGTTGCAAGAAAAGATAACTGCGGCAATGTTTAAGGCAATTATAAAGGTTGTCTTTTTGCTCTATAATTGACTTGCCAATGATAGTGGTGTGGGACAAAAATAACTACTTAGCATTGGCCAAAGCACAAATTCAGAAACTATGGGCAATCAGTAGTGGACCTCGAAATTCTAGGCTAAGGGGCATGAATTCAATGGTGGAACTAAAAATTTTTAGTTGGTGGGCACTAATTCAGGGAAGGAGCTAGAAATTTTTAATTGAAGTTTTTTTCTTTTTTTTAATGGGCACCAGTATACAAAGAGCAAATTATTGAATAGATGCAAAATCAAGAAATGCTCTTACCAGCTCACATGTGGCTCCGCCGCTGCGGGTAAGGCATGGGCCGGAGGCCGTTTGATGTGAAAGCTCTACTTCATGGGAAACTGGTTTCTCTGCGGGGAGGGCGGCATTTATTTTCAAAGCAAGGTTGACACATTAGATAGTGTCAACATTTCCCGACCTCCTTGCAGAATTATTTAGGGTGGCTTAGACCGAATCGATCTAAACTAGGGTGGGCACCAATTACTGATTCCACATCCAACAGTAAGCATGAGGTAAAAGAGACAGGAGCTAAATAAAAGAGGGATTGGTATGTAGTTTTCCTCTTCTTTTATTTGAGGAGTTAGGGGAGAGGGGCGCACAGCCGCACAGAGAGCCCCAGGCATGGGATCAGGCTAGGCAGTACCCACCCTTAGCTATAGCTCCATTACAGCATTTTTCACATGAATGGCCCCAAAGAAGGGGAGCACAAAGAATACAAACGTTTTAAGAATCTGCCATCTGTAGAAAATAAGAGAAAAAGGAAGATGAAGTTTGTGTTAAAATGGAACCAAATTGTTCTTAAAAACATCAGAAAATCCGCTTAGCTCAATTAACTCTCGACCCTTGTAATTTTGGAACAGCTAAAGGTCTGAACTAAGAAACCGAAAACAAAATGAAAACAAAACAGGAAAAAGTTTGAGGAATTAATGCCAAAAGACTTGTTAAAGAGTATAGAAAGTATACAAATCTGATCCAATTGCCAAAAGAATAATTAAATGGTGGAACCTGAATCCATGCACCCATTAAACTGTTTTGTGATCGACTCTCGAACTTGAGTTGCATTTAACAACATTGGGAAACACCGGTTTCAGGAATTGAGAAACAGGCTTGAATACAGTAATTTAACAGACGTCCTTGTAAAGGAAAAATTAAATGTTTCAGGTTTTGCTAACTGTGAGGATGACAGCACAGCCGAAAACAAGTATTGCTGTCTGAAGGAGCAGTGTTTCATAGCGGCAGGATGTGTTCCTACCAAATGGATTGTTTCCCCCCTTCTTCTCCTGCCTCTTCTTCTTTGTGGACATGATGAGGTTTGTGGTTGAAGACAGAAGGTAGAAGCTAAGAGACGGACACCTGCCACAACTCTCTGGCCTATGTTTTGGAGGGCTGGTGTAGGGTAGGCATAAAAAGATGGGGCTGCAGAAAGGGGACAATGAAGATAGCCAAGAAAGTCAGGAGGTAAAGTCTGATGAGTGTTCCCATAAAGTAAGACCATGCTGCAACTTGGTCCCCCATAATCAATTACCTAAAGAGACGGTGCCAAACTTTCGTTGCCCCAAGTAGTCGGTCGTGCTTATGCATCCCTTGCCTGCATGAAGACCGGGCAACAGGGCAGGCCTGAGTGGTAGTACTGACACTCAGTGAATGTCTCATGAATCTGCCCAAAAAGACAAGCACTTCAACAAGTTATTTTGTTCAAGATACATTAGCAAGTAGCAACTACACAACCATCTTACAGGAATAAGGCCATGTCTTGAGGGGTTGTAAATGAGCTAGATGTGGGGTGATGATCCTGTTTAGTTCTATTTCATGATATCCAAGTGCGGCCAAAACTTTGACAGAACCCTTGATAAGAAGAAAATTGTGCTCCTGGGACAAATGTTTCCTCTGCCTCGTGTTTCAAGAACATGTTGGAAACCATGGTGCAGTTACGTCTAGGGTTTTGATTAGAACAATATCAGAATCACATATATTTTCTAGAACAAAAATACGGTATTTTTGAAATTCATGTGTTCTGTGGTGTTTTTTCTTGTGAAATGCTGTTCAATAGACCTAGTTGGCTTCACCCTTTTGCATCCCCACTTCATATGCAGTTCTCTAGGTGGACACAGTTTATAACCTGAGCTTACCAGATCAATGATGGCGTGTTTATTTTTTTTTCCCCAAGTAATAGCTTTGATGCCATCGTATACGCATACATGGCAGGAGGTGGATTGTTCTAAAAAGCAAGAAACGGAAAGAGTTAAATTATTAGAATTTGTCACACATGCCTTTTGACATGAAAGAGGCATTTTTACAGTGCCGTCTGAAAAGCACTTTCAAGAGATGCAATGCGAAACATTTTCGTATGAAAGGAGGTCAAACAAACACTCTATCAACGAAAAAACCACGTGACTTCACTCAACAAAGGATCGTGGTCCCTTTCCTTCACATATGATAATGATAATATTTTTTTCTATTGGAGTTCTTACATATGAATTTGGCAGGAACGGCAGAAGTGGCAACCCAAGGCTACCCCCAAGCTAAGTTCCACAAATAAAACGACAACTCAAATAATTTTCATTTTCTCATGGAACAAGGGAAAAAAAAATTGCGACCGAAGCATTACAAATATATTACAACAGGGGCCTGCCGAAGGGCACTTCTCCATATGATCTCAAAGCTAAACTTTGAGGACCTTAAGTTATATGAGCTAAAAATTGCGTTTACAAAACTTAGGAACCATCCAAAACGTATCACAGTACGCGAGGCCCTTAAAGAATCCTAAATATCAGTACTTCAGCTTCCTGTTTCCTCCAACTTCCCAAGCTCAGATCTCCACAACAAGGATATTGAACAATCGATCATTCACATGCCTCCCTCCCTCAAATAATAGTGTACAGTGCTCACAAACAGCTTATTATAGGTGATGATTCATTCGGCACCGCAAGCAATAATTTCATGTTCTATTTGTGGGACAGAGGAAGAGACTGTATCGAGCTTGGGCTAGAACGTAATGTTCGAAGGACATGAAGATCTGTACACGTCTCTCTGCCATGAGCTTTATGAGTCTTGAATTGGTTTTGCTTCGAAGAACTTAGCAACAGCTTGATACAGCTGCTGTTTCTCAAACGGCTTGGAAACATATCCATCCATGCCGCATTTCAGACACTCTTCATATGTAGCCTGAATTAGGTCAGCTGTCATAGCCAGTATGGGGAGGTACCACTGAACCTTACGCACCCCCGTATGCAATGTTAGCTCATTTCTGATCTGCTCATTAGCCTTATTCTCAAGCTGACGGATCTGCCTAGTGACCTCAAACCTGCAATGCGAACACTTTCAAGTTGAATTTTTAAACAAAGCTGTTCAACCAAGTCTGTTTTATAAGTTCTGCATTAAGGTAAATGACAAACACCAACCCAATATCACCTCTTTTATTTAGCACGCTTTTCTTTATATATATATGTATGCATGCACATATATATATATGTATGTATATATGCACTTCTCACTTTTCTCAATGTCTTTATAACTGTTTGCTCTAATAAATTATTATCGACAGTAATAAGAAAAAAGGTACGAACATAGAGGCTTTTCATTCAGAGGAACAGCTTGTAAAGATTTTCACAGTGTAACTTGAAGGCAGATAATGGTAGCAGATATTGCCTTCGAGGTCATCATCTTTTCACAGTCAAGATGGAGTCGGGACAATCTTTACCAATTCACTGAGAAATTGACCTCAGGCTATACACGAAAGTACTGTCTTAATAAAGGAAAAGAAAAAGGAAGAGGAAAAATAACCAAACACTCTTCATGCAAGACATCGAACTGAAAATATCAAACCATCAAACTTACTGGTCATTACCATACTCGTCATCTTTTAGTGTCGCCATGGGGACTTTACGAAGATGTAAAAATAATCTTTTTCCTACTCTTACAAAACCACTATATAATGATTCCTAGCCACCACAAAATGACCAAAAGGACCGACAAAAATCAAGGTCATAACAGCAACTGCATGGGTGACTAATACTCCAACTAAATGCAAAAATGACCATCAGCCATATTAAGCACCATTAAGGAGAACATAATCCCCCAGATGATAATGTTATATACAGATGACAAAATCTGCACATGCATGAGAGAGAAAGAGAGAGAGAGAGAGAGAGTTAAAAGCAAAGGAGGTTCTAATATAAATCTAGAAACTAATTGGCAGCAAAATTCTGGTAAATTAAGTAACACATACCCATCCATTTCTGGCATTTGAATATCCATGAAGCAAGCATCAAACTTGTGTGGAATCTGAAGCATCGTAAGTGCTGCTTTTCCACTTACAGCACATTCTACATTAGCACCATATTTCTTTAATGCAAGGGCAGCAACTCTGCGATTTATTCCATTGTCGTCAACCACCAAGATGTTCTTCCCCAAAAGCAGGTTGTGAAGAAAAGGAGTTCCATTTGGAATTCCTTTACCTTGTGGTTGAATATTACCAATTCCCAGAACCTGCTGGAGGCCTGCAGCAACCATGCTAGCTCTCAAAGGTTTCATTATCAAAGTATCAACAAAACCAGCTGCCTTTGCTTTCGCACATTCAACATGATTCATTGAGGTTGCCAGCAGAACCATCTTTGGCATTTCAAGAGCTTGGCCATTCTGTTTGCATTCCAATAGGTGTCCAAAGAAGCCATTTTCAACCTCATGACACCAAGACTCCTTTTCCACTAATATCACGTCTGGTTTCTTACCTGATAGCCTGAGAAAACAGCATTAAAGTATTGAAATTCAGAAAAGATATTAGCTTTTCATGCTCAAAAAAGGGTTGAGGTTTAGAAGTCAAACAGATGAACAAGAACAAAGGATACCGGAGATCCATGGTTGATGTCAAATTGGTTCTCATAGCTATAGATGGAGCCCTTGGTTATATAGAAAACCTTGTATTTATGTTAATTTCATTTGGAAAAGATGGAACCCTTTGGAAATATCAGGGGCAGAAATGACAAAACAATTCACATTTTCTAATATGCATGGACGAAATGGCCATAAGAGTTAGGTATTGGTTATCAGTTGCAACAGACACTTGATGGAGTATGACCATAACAACTGAACATATTTCTCATGATTTGGAATCATCTTCCTTGTGTCAATCTAATGAAGAAATAATGTTTTCAGTTTTGGCACTCTGCATTAGAAGGTTGATCCTTGAGTGTTAGAACCGGACCCAAACTGAGTTTTATTTTCTTATTTCCAATATTGTCCTTTGTTTTTATGCCTAGGTCGGTTGGGAGTCTTTTGAGCACAATGTAAGGGTTGGTGGATCGGGCGGAGGTAGGTGATGATGAATCAAACCACCAGGTTCAGACAATATATACTCACTCAAAGAGGGGATTGAAACCCTAATGCAAATGAATTACTAATTGGAAGCTGGGCTTAGTGTGAGGGTGCATGAGTAGTGTTAGCCAACGCTAGCATTGAGAGATGCAAAACAAGAACAAAATAAATGGTACATCAGTCACAAACTATCACATTATTATGTAACTAAGCCCCAAAAACTATGTCAGACCCAAACTTAGAAGCTGTAAGTGGTCAGACTACATAGCCGGTCAGGTGTCTCCAAGTTGGGTAAGTCACATAAACTGATCTCTAAGGACTCACGTTGTTAAGTTTTCTTTTTGTCATAATACATTTCCTAAATGATGGTCAATGCTTTTGCTAAAGATGAAAACGTTTTTTGAGGCTTCTGATGCATCAATTAGTTCTTCACAAGCGCCATCTAGGTCATGTAGAGGTCTGCCACCTAGAAAGAGTCAAATGCTTTTGAACACAAGGCAAAGTTTAAGGTTTTGCAACAAGATTTCAACAATGAACCATTAGAAAGCCATGTAGCAAATATCAGCAGCACTTGGATCGCAAAACAAATAGCTGATTTAATTATGAAATGCATACCCGTTGATCGTATAACCATTTTGTCCAGATGCTGAATGAATAGCCATATTCATGCAATTGACGATCTCAACAACCATGCCAAGTCTTTGAAGATGGTAGGTTGTTACAGCCGCCCTGACGGGCCTGGCATCAACTACAATAGCTTTCATACCTTTGAAGCCCATAGGTACTGTCTCAACAAGAGGCGCCTTCAGACCCTTGACAGAATCTTTATCATATCGCTTGAGAACAGCAGTAAAAGTAAAGGTACTCCCTATGTGAGGCCGACTAATGAAGTTTATTCTCCCACCCATGAGCTCCGCTAGACATTTGCTGATGCTCAACCCAATCCCCGTTCCTCCATATGTACGAGATGTTGAACTATCTGCCTGCATAAAGGGCATAAAAATGCGGTCTTGGGCATGTATAGGAATACCAATCCCTGTGTCCTCCACAGTAACAACCAAAGTAACATCACCAGATGCAGCTAGGCACTCTCCCAACGTATCAGATGATATTTCAGGACCTGATACCAGCAATTTGAAAGTTTCCCAACTGTTCCTTTCATCAGCAGCTTCAAATCCACTCAAGGTATTGAAGAAATTTCCTGACGAGACAACCAAATCTGTTGGTCCACCTCTTGAGCTTGCTCCAGCTTTACAGTCCATCAATGAATTTGCATGATCTACCAAATGTACTTGAACAAATATATGGCCACGTTCCGTGAACTGATAAAATAAAAAAAAAATCTAATAGTAAGAAACAAACTGTTAAGAAATAGCACTTTAGACATTAAATCAGTAGTGCAGACATAAGAAAGAGACATACTTTAACTGAATTTCCCACCAGGTTGGTGATTATCTGGCGAAATCTTCCTGGATCACCAATGAGAATTTCTGGGACCTTGTCTGATACAAATACACCTAGCTATCATCGCCAAATGATTACAAACGATATGAGAAACAAGACAAGAAATAGCACCAACAGATACAACCGTGCGTGTGTGTGACAGAGAGAGAGAGAGAGAGAGTATGAAAAATACAGTATCTGCACCTGCACTGGTGCAACATATATTTCAACATTTTTGAAAAAATGCAACATCTGCAACCGCGCTGGTACAACATAGTGCATGACACTAACATAGAAGAAAAAAAAGAACACGGTGGCTCCCATGGGTCCAATATATACCAAAAAAAGGGCATAGACCACTGGTTCTATGTCCAACTGCAAAAAAAAAAAAAAAAAGAAGCCATTGAAAAAAGAAAGTCCACTTTATTCAAGTAAGGGATTGGAAAATCAATTCCAGCCTGGACCAGATGCAGTATCACTACATACAAATGCATCAAGTGATGTTTTAAAACACCTGCTGCACAAATTTTCAAATGAAGTCCTTTAGAACAATTATCAAATGTCTCCAAATTCTGTTCAGTGATGAGTGATGTATGTAGTTAAAACTTAAAAGTGCTAGACTGGACTAGGTGGCAGACACCCAAAAATGCCTAAGCAGGGGTGCAGCTGGACGGATTTGATAGAAAATATGAAAAAAAAAGAAATAGGAGAAAGGGGAAAAGTGGTGATTTTGAAATTCCTCCACCTCAAACAATACACTAGAAGATATAACAAACAAAATTAATTAAATTTTCAGCTTTAAAATGTAAATAAAATCATATTTTTTTTGTTTGATATGTCCATGCAGTATAGGCAATTAGGCTGCCGCACAACACCTACGGAGGCGCTTACGTGTGTTTTTGACTACATAGAAAGAGATGATATTACCTCAATGCCTTTGTCTCTAGATTTTCCAGAAAATAGTGAAAGGACATCATCAAGAATGGATCGTAGGTCAAAAGGCACAGCCTCAAGTTCAAATTTGCCAGACTCTATTTTCGCTCTGTCAAGGACTTCATTTATCAAAGTTATTAATGCTTTGCCACTGGCCTGAGCAGTTCGAGCATAATCTTTCTGAGTTGAATCTAGATTTGTGTCAAGAAGCATCTGGAGCATCCCTAGTACAGTGGAAGAAGGAAAGTTAAGAACATACCACACCAAAGAAGGTTATGCCAGAAATGCTGAACATTTGCAGAAATTTCATAGAATACCTAGAACCCCATTCATTGGCGTTCTGATTTCATGTGAAACTGTAGCTAGGAACTGCAAAGGAAAAATAAGAGAATCAGGCTATGGGCCAGGATCTGGGCCTGCAAAGACAGGCAATCAACTAGATTTGGCACCTGAGATTTAGCAATATCAGCAGATTCAGCTTGAACCTTCAGTTCTGCCATCTTGTTGTAGTCTTCTTCAACTTTACCAATATGGATAATAGCCCCATATAGAATATACCCAATCAATGCACCAATCACAAAAACTCCAGATGAAGACATGATTGCTGTCCATGGAAGGGAAGACTTCCAAAGATATCTGTTTGAGGATGCAGAAGAAGTTTAGTACCAAAAAAAAAACATCAAAAGCCAAAACGTTGATTGATCATTTTGTGCACCACCTGCAAGTCATCAGGTGCTTCCGGAAAGGGTCTCCGAAATCAAGCATGCTAGAATGGATGAGTGACATGTCGCCATTTGGATTTTGGGGCCCATACATGATCAGGGGCATAGAACAATTGGTAATGTCATACACATTGACCACAATGGCCTCATTCCCAGCAAGCTTCCATAGCAGGTTCTCAACAAGAGACTCAACATCAAACGCTCCACCAAGGTATCTATCAAGCACAACCAGAATTTCAGGATCAGCCAAATTGATTTATCCCTATGCTTGAGTTTGGCCCTCATTTAAGACCCATCCAGCTCAATATTTTATCTGAAACTTTCAGGATATGGATAAAAGCAATGAAGTTCATATTCACTTGATTATTGGAAGACAATACCCTTGCAGACTCAAAGTCGCTCCAGGATGAAACCTCTCCCGCTCATCTAAGAGCTTCAAATGGTCAAGCCACTTAAAAAAGAAAAAGGTTCTTTCATCCTTGAGACTAGCCAAGGTTGTACTCTATTGGGACTACACCCTAAAAGATAGGACATTTACCATGTTGACAAACTTCTTGAAAATGCCTAACAAAGAACCAATCACATGAAAGTTTAAACAGTAATTATCGAACGTATTCAAATACCATTTGCAAGGAAAAAACACAAACATCACATCTTTTAGTAAGTCTTTTGCAACACAGAGAATTGCGCCAAAATCACTTCAGGGAAGGAGACGAAATGGCTCTGTTCCCCAATATGAACTTCTATTTTCCTTCTTCCTAACATCAATACACAGAGCATGAGGCAAGGCTAAGGAGCCGCAAAAGGCACGGCAATGCTGAAACAAGCGAGGCTGTTTGCCACATCGAGATGAATATCATGCTTTTTTTTGGGTAATGGGCAGAGTAAATTAATGCCGCAACCGAGGCTCGTCCAGACCCACGTAACAAACGAAATTTCAACATATCAACAATTTGTAGCGACAACTCAAGTTTAGCCCGGCATGAATGAGCAATTAGAACAAAGCGTTGCCACCAACTGAAGCAATGTACGAGGTCTCGGCCCCTCGGCCACCTTCTACCATAAGAATCCTGCTGCATTTTAGGTGAATTGCGTGTGCCGGTCCGAGATTGGATAACAATNATTTGTTGAGAAAAGGAAAGGGAAGAGGAATCTTTTTCCAACATTCAGGAAACATGCCACTGATCAGTGGTGACTACTCACTTAAAGCAAGATCCACCACTTCTACCCAGCACAATTATTTGCAGATAAACCATGATCGGATCATTCTTCACCAAGCAATATGAAATTTCAACTCACCCCACAGTAGCTTGAACACGTTGTTTCACCGTTGCATCTGCTGGAAGGCTTGAACCGTATACTGGAAAAGTCAGAATAACGCCCAGCTTATTCGATTCCAGCAGCCTGAAAGGGCTGGTGAGGACAGCCTTCCCTGTGGCTCTCGCCCTCTCGATATTCTCGCGATCCTCCTGAAACATCCATCCAAGTTTAACCATAACTTCCCCCGGTCTAAAATCGAAATGAATAATCACAAGATTTAAGACACCAGATAGAAAGACTCGTTACCTCTCCCGACATCATATCAAGAGACTCGATATACGAAATAGTCTCTTGCGAGAAAATGGCGGGCGCATACTCGTCCTGCACAGGGGAGGGCTCCCTCTTCATCGTCTTGATTGTCCATCCATGCTTTCGCTCGAACATTTCCCTCTCTGCATGTACCACCTTCTGCGCGTAGGCCACCCCGCTGAGCAACGGCCGCTCGAACGCTGTTCCTGCCGTGTACTCAGCAAACGTCTTCTGTACGGTCCTCCCCAGACAAGAAAGCGTGAGAAAAAACAGACCACCCGTCACAGAAAAGAGGAACAAATGAACAGGGGAAGAACCTGATCGAGGACGGAAGGGCTCTTCCGGTGGTGGAAGCTCGAGACGAGGATCGCTAAGGCGTGGACGTGGTTCACGCTCACCGTGAACTGGTCCTGCAGCATCCTCGCCCGCTCGTCGCACATCCCCGCGAGGGACTCCCTCCGTGTCGTCACAGCATCCGCATAGAAGTAGCAGTAGATGAGCCAGGACACCACTGCGAAGAAGAGTATCCAGCCCATGAGCCACTTGAACGGGCTGGAAACCCACGGCTTGACCGCGCCCTTTGCCTCCACCCTCATGCACAATCGAAGTGCCAGCGCATGCCGGTGTTTTGTCGCGGCCGGCGCCACCATTCTCACCCCCACGGCTGTGCTCGACGCCGGAGCTTCTCACCTCCTCCTCACAACACGGGTCTCCTCTTGGTCAAAACTCGACTCATTGGTGTTCCTCTGGCATTGGTCTGGCACAGCTCTTGCGGAGCACCATCTTTCGGCAGAGACTCTGACATAACCCTGAGCTACATGCGTGGGAGAGAAGACCGAAGCTCAGACGCATGTCGATGCATATCTCACCTTGGGAGTGCGTGCCAAACACCATAGATAAATTAAAAAAACAGCCTCAGGTTCACAGTTGAAGGGAAGAAGAGAAGTGTACGACCTTACTGTGATTAACTCTCATGACGATGAATGCCGTTAAAGATACAGCAAAAAGCAAGTGTAGAGAAAAGGAAAAAAGGAAGGGGGTAGAAAAAGAGAGGATACCAGATGAAGGGTCGCACTCTGGAGATAGGTGTCGAAAAACCACCTGGTTCCTGCGCCTCAACTTAAAGAATTCTGCAACTCTTGGTATTGGGGAACTCACGGGAAACCACCGAGTAATATTCGGCCGAGCCCCTTTCAACTGGAAACTGAAAATATCTGTATTGGTTTTTCTTTTCCTCTCATTTTTTCTTGGGCCATGTGGGTGAGAAGAAGAGAAGGTTGAGAGGGAGAAGAGAAGTGGAGGCAATGGCGCTCATTGTATCACGTTCGTCAGTATCACGCAAAATCCTTTGATGTGGAAATATGGGCCCTCCTCCTGTTTTTTGTTCCCTTTGTTGCTGTTGTCGCTATTATTATTTTTATTATTATCGTGATCACCATCTGATCTTCTTTGCCCCTTAAACTATACCTTGCGCTAAAGAAGTTGGTGTCTTGGATATCGAAAGATTCGCTACTGTGATCACCACCGCGTCATCGTCATTAAACTATTCCTCACTATCCACTGTCTACTCTCTTTACCGATTAACCACTTATTTATTGCGTTCTTCTTTTCCCCTTCTACCTTTCCTTCCTCCTTTCCTCTTTTCCTTTTTTATAATTAAGTCTGAGGCCAACTGTTGCAGAAACCCTTGAGGTCAACTGTGGAATGGCGGTTTTCTCAACTTGCGAGTCCGTCGTGGGGGCCACAGAAGATTTGCCCACTCTTTCTCTATCTCTCTCTCTCTCTCTGTCGACACGCACCCACGCACGCACGTACACATAAACGACGGGATGCTACGGTTTCAGTGTCGGTTTTCATGGCGGACCAGCCTGGAGCTCCGGAGTTCCTTACCTTTGTGTTCCTCAGTTGCTTGTGTTACCCTTTGCTTCCGACGTACTTAATTCTGATTAATCGGCTTATCGCTGTCAAGATCTCGTTCGACCGCGAAAACGCGCCTCTGGGTGGTCGCGAGCGATTCGACATGTTGTGGAAGCTCTTCCCGTGTAGAGAATTTTCATCAGAGGGAGTCGGTAGAGGCGGATGCTCGTGTTACACGAAGCGGGAGATAGGGTTTCGAGAGATCTGCGGCCGGCCGTCTAGACAGCATCGACCCTGCATCTTCTTTGTGAAGTTTGCATCCGTCAAAGCTTTCAAGCCAGCCGGATGATGCACTCGCGACTCGATCTGAGCCCAAGCCATCCCACCGAGGATCAGGAACCCGGGAACGTTGGCAATTCAGCTGCATTTTTTGGGCATTGGGAGATCGTGATTTTCTCCCTTCTGGTTCCAGAAACTTTCGACAGATCGGAGTGCCATGATTTCTTCCATCTCTTTCAGGAAAGCGCCTTAAAAGAGATTCAAATTCGATCACCTCTCTTGCTCCATGAGCTCCAGGAGATCGGAATCCCATTCTCGCTCTGATGATCTTAATCCAAAAAAGAGCACCAATCATTCTATTCTCCTCCTGATCTCGTCCTCAGAAATCCAACGCCCAAAACGACTTCAATATCACGCAAAATCCAAGCGATGAAATGTGGTTTCCAATACCGGAAAAGATTAATTAAGGACTAACCTTACAACCCCAGCTGCTGGATCACTTCCCAACCCCAAGACATCTCGGAATCAACCACTTCATAAGGGTTTAGCGAGTGCAAGGAATTGACGAAAAACAACTTGGAAGGAAACAGAAAAGCAGCCGATTTAGCGGTACTCTGTTTCGGGATGACGACCGGATGCCGATCAGAATGACTCAAAGAAAATTCTGTTCCGTCTGGCGGCAATTCTTTTCAGGGAAGAATGTGGGAATAATTGAAAATAATTCGCGGGCACGCGATTTTCTTTCTCGTTCTTATGGTTCCCCGCGTAAACCAGAATTCCAAAGCGTCAAACAAGGAATCAGGAAGGTTGCCATGCGGAAATGTACTCGTATGTCCCTCGAAAATCTTGTTCCGGTGGAAATCAACATGGAAAACCCTCACGTATCCGCACTCTGTTGCGGATGAATGAATTCCCTTGCAAAATACTACTTATTGAATTCAGTTTCCGAAACAAAATATCAATCTCCATCTGTCATCTCTAACATCTCTTTCGCCTCTTGAAGATCCTTCCTCGTCGTTGGTCTCAACTTTATAGAGGTAACACTTTGTAAGTGTCAATAATGTATCTCAAAGATTAAAGTAGATTTTTGCTGATCAGAAAACTTGAAAAAAAAGGACGATGATCACGAACTTTTAGACATGCAAGCCCAAAAAATTAACAGCTCAACGCCGAAAAATCTTCAATCTGTACGCTCTCATACAGCAAACTCCAAAGCCGACATCATGAAGTAAAAAAAAGTTATGTGTATTTAAGTGACATTCATAAATGCTGATGTGAAGGAAAAAACATCCTTTTGGCTTTAAAACCATTAAAACCGCATTTAAAGTATGTTTGAGTGAATAACTTAGCCTTCCTCCCACGGTACTCATAGAAAATGTCATTTTTTTTGTTCGAAACATACTTACCAAGTTTCAAAAAGGCCAAGTTATCGCAATCTTAGTTTTCAAAAGCTATAGGTGTCATCCAAACACAACCTTAAGAAATTAACATTAATCGTCGTTCCGTGCATCAAACATTGCCTTAAAGTTTGAAATGTAGCTCAGGACCTCAGAGGCAGGGAGAATAAGGGAGCCTTCGGGCTTCGCTTCGGGTGGTGGGATTGACCCTCTCGCTCATCCGAATACCGTTTAAGTAAAAATTTTGGACGGTGCCAACGCAAAGAGGTAGTAGAACTTACTCCATTTTGGATCCTAGAGTCAAGTTGGATCAGATCTTGACCCGAATTGCAAGTTGTAGGGACCGGATCACAGGCTGGTGGTCGCACGATTGCAGTGCACTTTCCCAGCGAGTGGGGTCAACATATTCCTTGGGGTCCCAAGTTAATGAAAACATGGGGCGAGTTAGATTTGGATCGGATTTGATGCTGCCAAAAATGTCAAAGTCCTCGCTTTATGGAGGGACCGTTTGCGATCTTGGACGCATCTCGAGATTTGAAAATATTTGGAGTTAGGTTTGATGATAAGGACATTTTTGTTCTTATGCCTTTCGCTGCAGTTTTTCCTTTAAAGGTTTATTTTATATTGCTGAAAGATTTGGTACGGGTAAAGAGAGGCCCTGGAATTCTTGGAGTTGCGGAAGCTGAAGGATCCGATAAAGGTAACGTTCTCTTCTCTTGAGATAATTTAATAGGAATTCCTTTATGCCATTGACTTTATCTTGATCCAATTTGGAAACTTAGCTACCACCCTTTTTTTTTTCCCTTAAAACTTTATATGAATCACCAATTGAATTCCAGGCAACAGGACATGCAATTGAAGTTTGATATAAAAAAGCAATCCAATGAGAGGTGACATTGAATTTGCCCTCATGAACATTTATTAAATCCATTGGATATAAGATTACCATCATGCCTCAAATCCTTGACAATCAAGTCAGATGAAAGAGTCTCACTTGAGATTTATGAATCTCAAGATGCAAAGTTTACAAATCCATTAAACTATGTTTGATAGCCTCGGATCTTAGACTCGATGACGATTAGATATCTTAAATAAACATTGGATTTCTCACTAGGGATCTCAAATTTGTATTACCTTGTGAATGTAAGGGGTCTGATCATAGATCCATGGTTCTAAAATCTATGGTAGTCTCGGATCTGAGATCCAAGACTATCAAGCATTGAAATCCTTGTACCTTTCAAACATAAGATTTCAAGTTCTTGTTGGAGACAAAGGATCTAAAATCTTAGAATCTTAAATTACTTAGAATCAAAGGCATGAAGTATGCTCACATGCAGATGTTTCTCACGTACACGGTGCGAGTGAGGTACAAAGTTTGATAAAGTAGGACGGTCCTAAACGAGAGAATCAATAGGAAAGTTAGGAGTTATCCAATTGACAATGTGATATGGATCCAGTATGCCGATTTACATCCGAATCAAATCCAGATCTAGTATATCGAGACGGAATCAAATCCAGATATAGTGGTCTTATAATTTAAGTTCTTCAACTCATGAAGAATCCAAAAAAATTGCTTCGTTTGTTAGAATCAACCTATAAAATTTGATTTAAAGCAATTCACAAAATGAGGTGCTATTCATATTAAACTAGTCTCAATCATGGGGACTTTGTAATATCTAGACCTGATCCAGGTCCAAGCCATTCACATTCACGTCTCTATAGTCTGTAAGCCCTTTTAAAAGTGGGTCAATTGAGGGACCACGGTAATCAATTCCTTGATGGCACCAAGCATGTCTGGGCTTGGCCCGGTCCATTCAAGACAGTATCTTTGCGAATCCTACTGCATTGTTTGTACCACTGAGAGTATATAAATGCATTCCGTCTGATGGGTCAGTTGGCCCTTCTTCAAGTGCAAGAGTTGGCCGTGTCAATGCGGAACACTAGACGCTGACCTGAGCTCGGCTCGACGACTGGGTCCGAGCTGCCAAAGAAATGTTTCAAGGTTTTCGGCTTGCTAGAACATCCCGAGCCAAAGATCGGCTCGACTCGGTTACTCGTTCAACTTGTGCAAGTGATCCGAGCATGCATTGATCTGGCCAGATAAGTGGGTTCGTCGGTTTGTTCTGGGGTTCCAGTCGGACCCCAAAAAACTTGGTCTGCTTAACCAGAGCCGCGACCTGAGTCACTTTGAGTAACTTAGGGGATTTGAAACACAACGCACCAAGTGTGAGATTGGAGAATGCTAAGCTGCTGGATCTTGAGTTGGCTTGGCTGTAGAGAACCGTTCAAGCTTCAAAGTTGTTCTTTACCTTTTTCCTTAGGTTCCGTTTGATGCACAAGAAAAACACGGTGCAGGGTGGATTTTTTTTTCAAGTTTGTAAGGTTTACTCTGCAGCATCAAAACATAAGAACTTTTACCATGCATTTTTCTTTGAAATGAGAAAAAAATCCCACTCAAAAAAGTCGAACCTCTCCCTGCCATACAATGGTAATTTTACCGTGTATTTTTCTTCACGTGCATCAAAGGGGACCTTAGGAAAAAAAATGGTAAGAAAAAGAAGGAAAAAAAGGGAGTGCTTTAAAATGGTAGAGCACGTGGGGTATGTCGTACTTTTATGTAACATCTTTTGTGAAGTTTGATGCTCTTTTAGGATCCGTAGCTACTTCAAGACCTAGGTGGACGTATAATACATCCATCAACTAGAATAAGCAGTGTCACAGTATCATCACTTGCAGCTCAGAAAAGTATCATGCATGAGAATTGAATTGACAACTGGGCTTTCATCCGTCAGCGCCGCTAGCTACGGTATGCCACTTAGGACTACTGGCTATAATTTTCAAAAAAACTTGCAAATGGGTTGGATCAAATGCAAAGATGTTTATCGATTTTAGCTAATACCGAATAATTTCTTCTCTTCTTGATTCTTCTCTTTTTAGCTCTTGCGATAAACCTACCAGCTTTTCCCAAGGGCCCTTCGATAGGCTGTAAATGATTTCTCAACTTTTTTTCCCCCTCACTTGTCACTAATTTCTTTTTTCTCTTTTCTCTTTTTTCATGATCATGCGTTCCTATGTAAACATTAAACCATATAATAAACCGTAAGTTGTTTTGATTTTTTTAAAGTTCGAGTGTTTAATAAATCAACACTAAAATTGGAGTACATTCATTCAATAAGTATTCCACTAATCTATCTCAATTTTGTGGTACATTTATAGATTGCTCTGCATATCATTCTCAATGTCAAACCACATATAAGTGAAAAGCGATCAATTTTTTCATGAATATAAGAAGCATTTCACCTCTTTTTAGCCTCATAACATACTGTTCTTGAAGAAAAGTTCCTACTTTTTTCCCTGAAATGTTTCATTTTATATATACATAAAAATATGCTTCTCGAAGCCTTTCAACCCATCAAACGCCCCTTTATTGTCAACACTATCTTCCTTGGCCCAAGATCAGAAATCGGATATGATCGGAAACTAGATACGAAGATCTGAGACCAACAACTACCCTCTTTATGTCGTCACATATCTAAGTAGAGTCCCTTTTCTCTCGAGAATGATAATTTAAAAAGACATCTTTATAGGCATTCGTTAGTAGGTTAGGTGACAATCTATCATTAGCATTCATGATTTGTTCTCTTAAGAATATTCACATAATTTAAATTAGTGGACTGATGCTAGGAGCACAAGTAGATCATATCTGCATCAGCTAAATGCATAGCAAATTGAATATTTTAGGTTGAGCTTTATAAGAGAAACCCTAGAATCATTGCCAAACCTATACAATTCGCAACCGACCTACAATTTAGATCATTTAACAAGTTCATGGCCCAGCTGCACACCTGCCCGGCCCCAGATAAGCCTCGCACTTACGAAGGTCAACGGACCGGATTCGAATCAGACATACCCTTCAGATATTCACATGTTCATATTCTAATTTAGATTCGATTACAAACCAAAAAAAAAAGTCATATCCAAATCCAAAGTCCAATTTCACAATTAGATTCTGATTTCACAATGGGAATCTGCTTTTTACATGCCTATCGGCATTTCGAACTAAATCTGGTTGATTTCCAAATGTAAGAGCATTGGATATAGGATATTTATTTAAAACTAAATCCGATCTGAACTAAACTCGATCTGATATTTATGTATATCCGAATCAAAATATGGTCGAATATCATTTCTTAAATCCGAGCCCGATCCAATTTTTGCAATGGTTTAATCGGATGTCTGTTCCAAATCGGATTTATTGACATCTAAAAGAAGCATCATGACTTTGGTATGCGGGCTGCAGCAAGGTCTATGTAGTACTCAAGTGTCTTGGATCTGACCCATTTGTATAATGGCAAGGTCACAAAACAGGAGCAGACACTAATGACTTTTGAATCTCTAGATTGTATTCTAACATTGTTTGAGGAACCCCAGATGTAGCCGAAGCAAAAGGTGTTTATGTTGATTTTAGTGTTTGATTAATACGCGTGGGTGTGATTTTAGTGGAACTCATCTTAAATATATAGTTTGTTCAAACCTTAGATTTGGTGAATCATGAAGTTGAGATCTTCAATATTCCTCAAATCCGTGGATCTCAACTAAGAGAAAGGAGAAAGGCGAGAGAAAGGGTTTAAATTATGATCCGTAGATATAAAAATGAAAGGATTGCAAATCCACTTATCTTTCTAGAAATCAAGGATCTAAAATCTAAAAAGAAATATCCCAAGATATCAAATCCGAGATGATAAAGCTCACCGGTTCATAGTTGTTTTTATTTTGATTTTGATATTTGGTCTGCTGTTGGATCTTGTTCATCGCCCATTGGTACTGGATAGCTCGATCCCTCCGTCCGGAGTCCTGACCACGGTGTAGAGTGCCTCGTTTCCTTTATAAGGGCCAAGAAAATGTCTTCTAAAGGCACGTAAAGATGAACATATTTATTGGCAAACTGTTTTTTTTTTTTTAATTTTTATGTTGCAAATTTACTATTTTTTTGATGTTTGTCTTAGTAGTTCCCCACTTATTTTATTTTTTCCTTATTTTTAGTTTTTTTTTATGTTTTTAAAATTTTACCATAATTTTTTCATTTTTTTCAAATTTATCCTATTATACCCGAGAAAACTTCTTCTTTGAAAACGTTAGAAAGTTTTTTGTGACTATGGATGCTTTGTTGCTTTTTTTTCAAAAGTGTTATAGAACCACATCAGACAAGGGATACGAGAGACGTGCATGTGAGGCTGGTGTGGTCAACTGCCCGCACCAGCCACCATGTAGCTACGCCATATCCGATTTGAATCGGATATCTGATCGAACCGATTCGATCCAAAAAAATCGAATATGAAAAAAAAATTAATATCCGAATAAGAAATTAGATTAGATCCAGATTTAATAAATGACAACCAATCAGATTCAGATATATATAAATATCCGATCTGATTCGGATATGGATTCAGATCAGGTTCCTATTTAGAAAAATATCCTATATCTAATGCCATTACATTTTGAAAATTAACAAAATATAGTTCAAATTCAGATTCAGATTCAGATTCATATATGAATATAAAGACCACATTCGGCTTGTAAAATCAGATTTTAGATTTGGATTTAGATATGACTTTTCTCGTATTTGAATCCAAATATGTGAATAACCGAAAAAGCAGATATGTTGTATATCTGATCCGTTGACAGTAAAAAAAAATACAAAGAATGAACAAATAAAGAAGATCAAAATGAGTTAATCTTGAGCTGAGTGAGATTATCACATTCATCATGGTGCCAAAGCAAAGGAGTTCATGCATGAGTTTAGAACCTCACCTTGAAAAACTTGAAAAGTCGGTCGAAATCAGATCTACTACAGTAAAAAACGACAGAAAAACCACACACCAGATTTAACTCGCCTCGGCGCATCGCCATCACCAACAACGAAGCAAATATGAAAATATAGTTGACCAAATCTTCAACAACTATTCAAGACATCGGATCTAAGTGGGATTCTAATAAGAACCCCTTTACGGTGTATAATGGTGCTTTTCTATGTTTAAATATTAATTAGTTATAGCCACTAGTGAGAAATTGTCTAGGCATTCTTAGCCAGTCGCATTATGCTTAGTATAATAGTACCTAAACAAGCATCACCATCATGCATTGGACCATAAATTTCATGCACGATAATGACTATGTTCTTCTTTATAGTTTAAAAGAAAAGAATACGCAAGTAAATTCGCTTCTTAGATATAATCTCTTGACATCATTCAAGTTAAATAAGTTTAACTATATTTCTAGGGATGCACCAAAGTGGATTAACCGATTAAATTGAAAAGGAAGCATCTCACCTTTCACTCGATTGTAAACTAATGTATTGATTAATGACAGGTTTGCATTAAATCTTTTGTGACCTCTCGTGAGGTCTCTATGAAGGTGAAGATTTCTCAGGGAATCAAGCAATTTGAGGTTAGAAAGACTACAAAAAAACTTTGTAGGTCGTTTTAATGATGCTATCAGATGTCATTAGCTACATATAGGCTCGTGTGGGCAGTTGCCCACGCGAGCAACAAAATTTTTATTTATTTTTACATAGATTTCTTACGATTATTTACTTATTTATATATGTTGTGCCCCCTTCAGAAATGAGAATTTCTATAACAATGCTAGCCAAAAATGTCTGACTTCCCCACTAGATGTCATCAACCTGGTTTTAAATTTAAAATTACAACAAGTCTGATTTGGAAGATAAAGTTTAGACTTTGGCCTACTTTGATTACTGTTGGGCAATTAATTTTCTTGCCAACAATGGTCTTGTTAATTAACTAACAGGTAAGATGGACGAATCTGTGGATCTATTTTAAAATTCTAACCGATGTTATCAAAATTGGTTTCTAAGTTGAATCTGGTAGCAGAAAGATTCAGAGAATCACATGTTTACGTAAAATATGGACTATTAGTCTACATGTTCTCATTTTCATATTGATTTCTGCTGCATGTCCCCGGCACTCTGTCCGGGCATCTCGAGAACATTGATCTAAGATATAAAGAGCCCTTTGATTTGCTAAATCTGTTGTGTCTGAACCAGAAAAGCTTTTCTTTTATTAACTGGCAAGTTGGGGCAAAACAGAAGCCACTAAACAGTTAGTTCAGAAAGCAATTGCCTTCAGGGACGAGGACGAGTTCATAAACGAGTTCATTTTATGAGCGACCTCTAGTTATCTTGAGTTATCTTGAGTTTTGTTCAATCACGGTTACCTGATGTATTGTATCGAGTGGTTGTGATCAAACACGAAATTTACTTATTCTACAACATTTATATAATTCACAACTTGCGGTAGTTTGTCTAGACTATGAAATGGGTTTATGGTATTTAAAAAGCACTTGCTTATTGTTTAAGTTATTAAAAATGTTGACCTTAGAAACTAATTTGAAATGACTAGATACGTAGGAAGAAGTTGAATTTGTCAGCAGCCATAAAGTAGAAGTAGCGGAATCAATTAATAATCCACAAGATAAACATGAACATAAAATAATACTGGTTTCTTTCATGGCAGAGCCGCCGCATTGAGATCCCAATTTTGACCATTTGTTTCCCAGCATCTCCTGTTTGTGTCCTAAATGTTTCTAAAATGTTAAAAAACAACGAGAAACTTTTTAATTTGGTGAAAGGTGGCTAGCTTTTCTTTGAGGTTTGGTGTTGAGGGAAAAGTTTTTTCCGGAAGCATAGTACATTGGAGGCAGGCAAACACATAGAAGGCGCATTGTCTATTTGATTTCTGCGGATGCTATTCTCTTAAACCATAAATGGTGAGATTACAACACTTGAGTTGATTGATGCGGTGTACTCCACTCAGTCCCAATGTAGCCCGTCCCCTTGAAAATAATGCCACTCGGTGGGGCAAACGCCCACAATTGTGGCCGGAAGATGCGACCGCAGCTGCCGGTTGTAGTGGGGATGAGGTGGCACAAACAAAGGGCCACAAACAGGTCGCCATGTGTCCAATGCCTACTGGGACTGGCAACAAAGTGGGTCCCACAGTAAAGTGGGGTTTGTGCCGATGGATCGCTCTATTTGCCCGGATTCAGATTCAGCAGCAATGTGGTACAAAACCCGGATTCTACTAGATCTTATTGAGTGCGTCTCAAACTTATTCCTTGATCGATCTCCCTATTGTCCCCTGTGGGGGTGTTTCTTTCGTGGTCGAATAAGAACGCTCATGTTCCGCCGTCCATTTTCTACCTTTAGGCCCTGTTTGATGCACATAGATTTTCCTGTGCATTATTGTGGGAAACTTACTGTTTTTGTACTGCTTTTTATTTTCAAATCAAACACAAGAAAAATTACTCGGCCGAATTTGATGGATCAAGGTAATTTTACCCTAAAGGGAGGACCGACCTTTTACCATCGACTTTTTTCCATAATAAATTTACCGTTTAAAATTTTACCCGGGCATCAAACCGGACCTTAAGAGGAGGGTCCATTCCACCTCAAGCAAACACAGCTTATATTGGGGCTGCGTTTGTTCTTCCTGTTCTGGGAACAGCAGAGACTGAGGATGCAGTTCATGGCATCCTGTTCAACAGGAAACAAACACACTCTAAGAGCTCTCATTTGGAAGGAAGTTTTTAAATACGATGATGGGTCAAAGTTTATTATTTATTGGCCCTAGTGACTGACAGATTTCAATGTTTTAGGTTGTCTTCCTCAACCATTTATTGTCTCCATAGTTGGTTCGCGATGAACCCAACTTCCAATGTAATATTTTTCACATAAATTTACATTTTCTTAGATCTCCACAATTCGACATTTTGATAACTATCGATTTTTGAAATGCAACGAAATAATCGTTCTGCTGGTAATATTATTTTATCGATCATCAAACTAATTTACCATGCAAAACGTACTTATATTGCTTAATATGATTAAAACAACCGAAACTTTTATGCCACAAGTGGCTTATTTGTTTTCCCTGACAAAAATGATATACAGTAGATCAATATTCCACTGGCAATTAAAGCACGTTTACATAGTCTCATGCATGAACTACCACTAGACATTAACTGAACAATTTGATCCAACAATGAAACATATTTTAATAACTAATTTAATATCTGCTAGCAGATTGACTCCACTCTTTAACCTTTTAATAATCACTCATACAACACCATCATTAAACATATAGAACTATTGAATGCAAAATAATAAACCTGAACTAGGTTTAATCATGCTATATATAGGTCCCCATTATATATATATATATATATATATATATATATATATATATATATATATATATACACACACACACACACACCACTAGATTCTGCCTTGCCAGTCCTAAACAATCCTAAATGTGGCTGCAAGTGGGTGGAATCTGGTTTTAAGGTTTTGTCATTCTTTATTGCCTCCAATTCTGACATGATCTATAATGCATTTAGCTGTTTCGAATCTTCGCGTTCGCAACCCTAACTAGAGTGAACCCTACAAAAGTAGCGGTTTCAAGTGGTTGAATAATATCACTCTGAAAAAACAAATATTTCATCTCTGTACATGTCTTCGGCAAAAAAGTGTCTACATCAGAGCCAGAAATTTTTCACTAAGGGGGGCACTATTCTTCGCAAAATACATAGTAAAATACTGAGTAGTAATAGTAAGAAGTAATCAATCAAATCATATAGGTCCCCTTAGCCAACTGCCCTTACAAGCTCACATATGTCTCCGCCACTCGAGTCGAGTTGAAAACCCTAAATCAAGTCTCTACCCTCTTATTATCATCATAAAGCTTGCTGTTGAGGCATTCCTACTTAATTGATAGCTTTAAATAGAAAAAGAGGTGAGTTTCTTATAGACACAAACAATCTTCAACTATATGAAGCTATTTTGATGGTAATCTAACCTTTATAGGTGCAACAAATCATGGTCAAGATGAATCAATCTTAAAGCACAACCATTTGTCCACAAATTCTCAGGCACAACCAGACATTGGAGAAATTTGTTACTTATATAGCAAGGACGATGCTTGGAAAGATCCCTGAATTTTTGCCAATCCCATTTGTAAACTTGTGATAATGAACTGCCATTGTTTTACCATTTCTTTCGGAGACAGTCAAAGGAAAGGAAAGGAAAAGAAAAAAAAACACGCTCTGGCTAGAAAAAAGAATACTCAAAGTATAAGCTTTCACATGTTTCATAGCATTAGATCTAATTCAGTAGGGTAGACACTACTAGAGATTTTGGATTGAGGAGCATTAGTTCAAAAATTCTCACATAGTAAATTATTTAAAACACCAATATGAAAATAAAGGATTTTTGTCGGGTTAGTATGGGTAACTATACATGCCTGCCTATATGTGGCTCCGCTACTAATGTAAAAAGTGTTTTGAAGTCATTAGAAAAAAAAATATTAAAAGGGTTGTAAGAAAAAAAGAACATTAAGAATTAAGATCCTGAGGTTCTTTCAACGAAAACCTTTTCTTAAGAAAGATTTTCATTGTATCTTCATCTTTAGCAAAACCAGAAGCTAGACTTAAAATTTTATGAGACAAACTAGAACAAATATTTCTGTAGAAACTTTTAGAAAGTACATTCTACAACACATACGATCCAACTTCTCAAAATGAATATGTAGTATAGTATCCACGATGCATGGTAGAGGCAAATGCATGCAGAAAGGAAGAAAAAACAGGGAAAATCTGATTAAAATTGGTCGATCGCCATACCTAGCCAGGTCAAGTCGCATACGATTTTTGTTAGGTCCGATCTGAATTCTTTTTTTCAGCCGACACTGACACGTCTAGAGAAAGCCGACGAGGTCCGAGATCCCAGAAAATAACCCCATTCATTCACGGCGCCGGAAGAAAACTACGCCGTCTCTCTTCTTTCTCTCTCCTGCCAACATCGCCTTTTTTTGTTCATTTTCCTGCTATTCGAGGAACAGAAGAGTCTGTGTTGGGAGTTGAAACTGACAAGCCATGCACATACGTCCACAAAATTGCACGCGCCATTATTATATTATTTTTCAAATACGCATACAACAGAATAAACAGAAAAAGATGGAAAAATTAGAGATTTTTCTATGAAGGTCTCCAACGGTTAGTTTTAAAGAGCTTTAGAAACACTTGAAGGGAAGCGACAAATTTTTTTTTTTCTGTAAAACATTAAGTATATATATATATATGGTAACATTAACTCAGTTTCCTGCGGCTGTCTCATATAATTGCACTCAAATCTATCAAAGTAAAACATATAAATTCAAAGTTTCAAAACCTCTACCTGTCTCGGCCCCTGCTTGGAATGTCATGTTTGAGATTGGTGTTGGGGTTTCTAGAGTTTCATCTTTTTGAGAAGATCTGTTTAGGCACTAAACTTTCACAATTCTCTGGAAATGTTCTTACACGGGGTTTTTTGTTTTTTTAATAATCCCAACGGTCAAGTACCTCTTAACTCCGTTAAAGGCTCACTCCAATTAAGTAGATGGCAGTAGTGATCTTAAAATGAGCTATAAAGAGATCAGTTTAAGAAAACCTTCTTTTATCAGCAAACACATGAAGTAAACGATACAGATCCAAAAATATTCAGAATCAAGTTCCGTTCTCTCTCTCCTTCTCTCTCTATCTCTCTGAGATATATATTATATTAATTTCTGGCTTTCTTTTTTTAACATATCTTAAATGTATATAATACACGTATTCTAATCTTTATTGAGCATCGACGACCTCGGCCAACCAATTTTCTAGATAGCTGGTGACAAGAAAGAAAAGCAGAACTTGGCATGAAAAATATAAGAAACAAAGTAGAGATGTGTTTTGTGGGGTATTTCTAGACGCAAAATGGCAAGATGGGAGTGTGGACCAGCAATGTTGGCAAGGAGGAAAAGGGTTTCGATGAGACCCACCTTTACCTGAAGATCAGCTTTCTTTTCACAATTAAAGTTTCAACAACAGTCTGGGCATTGAAAGTATTCTTACTTTCTGCTTTTCATAGAGGCCACTCAGTTTTCAATTAGGTTCAAGTTCAGGACCTAGTTTAATTTGGGTGTCGCCCAAACATAATTTTTAAACTGGGTTGCATAATTTTCATGATCTAAAGAACAAAAAAAATGTTCGATCTTCTTCAGTTTTAAATTATTCAAAAACTGCTCCGAACACACTTTCCCAATGTAAAATCAGTCAAGAAAGAGTTGTTCAAACTGCTTCCACAAAGGACCAAAACTCAAACTGAACAATCTTTAACAAATACTAAAACCCGTGAAAGAATATTTTATTGGGTTGAAATTAGTGTGCAGTAGAGTTCTAGGCTTTGGCCTGTATAAAACATAATTCCATGGTTAGACCAACTAAAAGTGGACATGTTTGGCACGCTCCACACTAACTCTCTCTCTCTCTCTCTCTCTCTCTCTATATATATATATATATATATATATATATATATATATATATATATATATATATATATATATATATATATATATATATATATATATATATATATATATATATACTCTCTCATACTTTGCTTGGGTAGAACATGGTCACTGGGGTGCAAGTGAAGGCAATTGATGGTAGGTGTGCTTGGCTTGGTTCGGCTCAGCATTCTTTTAGGATAAGGGCAAGAGAATATGAACAAGGAGAGTCCCAATCAGCCAGAGTGGCTGCGTACCTTCCCACTCCTCCTAAATGACACCATCTCAATAAGGTACACCTAAGCATGACAATCCCGATGCTTCGTCGGGATGAGGCTGCTCGCTTGAGCCACACTTCTTTTCTGTCTCTCCGAGATGGGGAGGAGATTAGATTCCATTTCTTTTAGCCTTGCTTGGAAGTAGATGAATTTATGTCCGTCTTTTGGTGTTTTACCAACGAAGGAATGGTGATTGGTGAATGAGGCAATGGCGGATGGTGCCTTTCCGTAAACATGCAATGTATGTGTATGTAGATTGGGAGATGTGTACAGGTACAGGTGTGGAATCAGGGGAGTGGGGGAGAGAGAGAGTGAGGACCACACGGAAAGCAATGTAAAACCCACAAGAATTTTTGAGAAGTGCAATCTGCTTTTTGCTTTAATTCTGCTGCTGTTGCTGCTGGCCTCCTGCTGCTGTTGCTGCTGGCCTCCTCTCCTTATCTGACCTCACCCCTGAGTCTGACCAGACCCAAGAGTCAGACACCACACACCAGTGAAGTTTCATGGCTCTCTTTATTTATAGAAAATGTAGTTTCATGGCCTTGCTGCTATAATTAAGCATCACTACCCACAAACATAAAGTAGCAGTCGTCACTACCCACACTAAAGTTCTGTCTTTCTCTCTCTCTCTCTCCCTCCCTCTCTCTCTCTCTCTCTCTCTCTCTCTCTCTAGGCAGGAGACTTTGTATGAGCAGCAATAAGAAGCAGGGAAATTGCTGGTTTTACTAAACTACGGACATGTGGAGCTTCTTGGTCCGAACTCTGAAGTATCTGAGGTTCATTCTTGCTTTCCTTCTGCAAGTTCGATTTGTTTGTGGAAGATGTTTTAGCGTGTTTGCTCTGGATGTCACGGAAATTTCTTTTCCTTTTTGTGTTTTTTCGCGGATGCGGTTTGCGATGATTCATATGTTTTGGCCTTCTTGAATTCAAGGTACCCGACTGGCGTTTGATTTCGATTATGAATTCTGTCATCGTTACTTTGATTATATATGGTTCTGTGTTTGTTGGACTTCTGCGATGTTGGAAATCTGCTGGTGCGGTACTGTGATTTTATTTTTTTTTTCTTTTGGGGAAGACGTTCCGGTTTTGTTTGAATTCTGTAAGCTTGCGATTTATGTGAACCAGGTTTTTCGACTTAGTTGTGTTCTTTTGATAGATGCAGCATATCTTTCTTCTGATGCGTTAGGCGATGCGTAGCCACCATAGCTTCCTGTTAAGTGGAAGCCACTGGCTGAAATTTGACTATTTGGGCCGCAATTTGGTTCTCTTCTTGGCCATGTAGAGTGACTAGGTTGTTCATGCCATGTTCTGACTCATGCCCTTCCTTGTTCTTTATAACCTTAGTTGATCTTTGTGCTTACAAATCCACATGGTGGTTGAGTTTTGATCGTCTGTTGGACGAGTGCTAGGCGTCTGATGTCCGGCAAGACAAAGTACAAATGCCTTGAAGCCGCCGTATTGTGATGATGCTCTTGTTTTCAACGGATCACAAGCCTGCGTTTCCAGAACCTATTCCAGAATCAGTGGATACAGGTTGATTAAATATCAATGCTGGAGCCAGAAATTTCTGGTTAAGGAGCACTGATAGTTTTAATTTGAAATTTTAAGGGGCAGTTATATATAAACAAGGTAAAGTTAAGAGGGGCCTCCACTACTGGTTGATTTGAATTGAATCAGCAGCTCTCCTATATCACCCAACTTCGTTTTTTTGCCTTCTTTTCCAAATTTTGTGATTATTTTTGTTTGCTATTTTCATGCTTAGTGACCTTAAATGCATGTTTTAAAGTTTGATAACATGCTACAATGATCATTTATCTCGTTCTGTTGTCCTTGTTTCAGTAAATTTTGCCAATTTTTTAGGTTCTGTTTTTCTGTTCTCTTATGCAAATTGCATGTTCCAAAAAGGGTGATTTGATTCGATTCAGGCTGGTCTTCTCAATCTTTTGGAAAAAGAATTCAGTTCAGACTTCAGAGACTTTCTGTTACGTCAATTAGTGCTTTTGTCGGATGTGATGGATTTCTTGGTCATGAAATTATGTAATATAGATGCTTAGTTTTTGCACTATTCCATGCACAAACATTTCTTTTGGAGTTCTCCAACATTTTCGTTCCTATCTCTCATCTATCATTTTCGTAGAGAAATTATACCAAACCTTGGGTCTTTGCTAATGGAGATGCAATTTGTTGAATTGGTACCTGTCGACTTCAATAAAAATGTTCAAGTGCGGAGCATTCCTTTAGTACGCAACCCATTGGGAAGGTCCTTTATTGTCATAAAGTTCGATGATTAATCTCCCATAACTAGCAATTATATGAAAAAAAGAAACTTTACCTTCTGATTCACTATCCTGGGATGAATGATATGAGTCTGCTTTTATCATTATAAAACATGGCCATGATCACTTTGAAATTGGTTGATACTTCCTTAAATTCATGCTCAAGAGTCCATAGCTGGAGACTGGGAAGGAGGTTTTTACTTGATATCATCATCAGCATATACTCTTGATTTCTTGAATTACAATATCATGCATAATGTAGAGTAGCACTCCTTTCTTCTCACAAGGAGCGTGCTGTGCCTAGAAATCAGGCATCGAACCTTGCATGTATTGACAAGTAATATGAATATAGGTATCAGCATTAACACAAATGAGAGTCCTTTGCTATTGTGGCAATAAATAATTTAGAATCTTTTGTTCACATGATAAAAAATCACTATATGGATCTCTTCTTGGAGGTCTGAGTCTGTTACATATGATGATAAGTACATCTAATGCCCCTTTGCATCATTGTAATATGTTTCAGCTCTTTTTATATATAAAAATTCAGATAGATAAAACAGAGTCTTGTTTTATGTAAAAGATGGGTGACTTCGTGTTGCCTCTTGTGATGTATTCCTTTGTCAAAAGGATGCCTGTGCAATATTTTTATTGTTTTATCCTCAACAACTTTGATATGAAAAGCTTGGAGATATCTGTCCAACAAAAACTGCACAATAGATGAAAGCTGTCATGGTAATTTGGCGAGATGATCTGACACACCCACACGTTACTGCTATAAAGATGGTGGTGCTATAATTTTGTAATGGTCGCTTTTTCATCTCTATTTTTTTTGTTTAAATTTTAAACATTGATATTAACCATGAAATTTTTTCCGTGGAACTTAAAACGTGCCTTTTTGAGGCAGTTATTCTACAAAAAAGGATGAGGCAATGGCAATTGATCTCTATGTGGTCTAGGAAATAAGTTTTAGATTCATAATTGTTAAGAATCTACTTTTGCATATGGAAGTTCACAAAATTTTTCTTGTTTCTTGGCTGGAAACTAATTGATGGATTCTACTGAAAGAATTGTTGGATTTTAGCTTCCAAGGTTCATTTGGTTGTTTAGGAAACAAGAAAATTATGTTCTTTCAAGGTGGTATAATTTCTTTAAGTGTAAAACTATTCATTTCAGGAGTTTTTCCTTTTGCATTTTCCAGCATGTTTACCGCTTAAGCTTCTTTTTATCCCATCAACCATCATGGAAAGGTAGCTTCAGAAGCACTGCAACTTTGTCTTCTGGTAAGACAAAAGTGTAAAAGATGTTCCCTTTACAGTCAAAAGCTCCCTAAGGGAATCTTCTGTTCCCTTCATACTTTGCTTACTAGTCATTAGTAACTTAAACAAACTCATGCGGAGAAGATATGAAGATGCTAAGATGCCCCTCTTTCAAATATTTTCAGAATAGGTACAGCACAAGGAAGCAGATGGATGCTTGTCGTGGATTCTTGAAACTTATATACAACTAATGACAAGTTTAGAAAAAAGAAAGAACATGATGACAAAGCCACGTGGGAATACTTAAACCGCAGAAGTTGATTAATCCACAAGGGACTGTTGTCTAGTATATTGGAAAAAAAACAGTTGAACACACAATCAAAAGTTTGCAACTATCACAAACTGACATGGTCATTGTTTGACTGAGTAGTAGGAACTCTTCTGGACCAGCCAGAAAGATGAATATGGACAAATAGTAGTTGGCGTATTGGAAACTAGCTGTTCACACAATCAAAGGTTTGCTACTACTATAAATTAGCGCGATCATTGTCTTATCAAGCGTGTGGTTGAAACTCTTCTGCATGAACCTGAAAGATGAATATGCACAAACACCAGTCTATACAGCAAGTACTCCATTGATGCATTGATTTCATGGTCAAGAAAATGTAGTAGGTACTGATCTACATGGAAGCAACCAGCTGTTATATTGTTGGTGATTCTAAAATGCAATTCTGGTATTCTATGTGTTTCATGGTTGAATTGCTTTTGTATCTCTCAGCAATCTCATTGCAGAATCTCTCATTCTAAGGTGCAGTGAGGAGCAACCAAACAGAGAATGAGAAAGCAAAAAGTGTTCTTTTAAGTGAGAAAGATGATGAAGAACAGTGCTGGAATAAAGCGTGAAGCTGAAAATTCCTCTGAAGAAGGGTCAGTCGTTAGCAGCCAAGTTGCCTCCAACATATCCATCCATGAAACTTTCCAAGATATATCGAAGGATGCAACTAGCACCTCAACTCCTCCCCTCTTCAGTTCTCAAATAAAACCTGAGCTCTTCTCTCTAGAGCTGTCACTCAACTGCCACAGTGGTATGAAAAATGCCATCGCTTCCATGGAGAAAAACCTGGACACAACAATTCCAGCAGGTATTTCAATGTCAAGCACAAGCGAAAGCAGCAGCGGCATCAACCTTTCTGGACCTGGACCTCTTTCCCAGTCAGCCGAGCCCAGAACCTTTTCTTGCAACTATTGCGACCGCAAATTCTTCAGCTCGCAGGCATTGGGTGGTCACCAGAACGCCCACAAGCGGGAGAGGACATTGGCCAAACGAGCTCACAGGATGGGCATGTTCTCAGACAGATATGCAAGCTTGGCATCATTGCCTCTGCATGGATCCGCATACCGGTCTCTTGGCATCAAGGCTCACTCCTTGATGCACAATTCTGTTTTCAATAAGGCTGGTGGTGCTAGGGAAGGTGCGAGATTTGGGCATGGACATATGGGATTGCCGGTGTTCATGGATGATGGAGTTGAGCTGCTCTGGCCTGGAAGTTTTCGACAGAGAGTAAACATGGGTATTCAGACTCAGGGACTTGCCGGAAATCCAGAATTGAATAATGTGCAACTGCTTAAGGATGTTTTTTCGGAGCCAGATCTTACACTTCGTCTGTGATCTATGGTGTAGTGAGATATAACTTTCTTTTTACGTGTCTCGCTCCTCACAACTGGAATATTTGCTGTTCACAGAAGGGGTGGCAGTTTGTTGGTTACGTTCTTTGTTTTTGAAGTTGGTCATGGAGGATCCCCCCCGCTCTCTCCATGACAAAAAAAATATCTCTTCAGCCTTCATGTCGGAGGGGGACTCTGTATTTTTCTACTGTTTGAACGAGAGATGATAATATATCGGAAAAAGAGAAATGTTTGTGCATATTGAGATCTCAGTTCCTTGTTTGAATATGACCAGGACTTTCTCTCTCTCAAGAAAAGCTTTTCCTTTTTCCCTTACAAAAAACTTCAAAATAACCTCCCACGCTTCCACTTCCAAGTACTCGAACTTAAGATCTTGAGAGCTCAAAACATGGAATATGTTTCTGCTATCGGAATTATCATGTTTCATGCATCCAAATTCCAAATTTTACCTTCATAACCGCGGATCCAAGCAATTCAGCCTTGAGATATCCCGACAAGTAGAGGAGGATAAAGCTAAGCCAATTCAGGGGCCCCAATCGCAACAAGTGGAAATCGATCTTTCTCCATGGCCTATAACAAAAACAGGTTTCATCATCTACATCAGGGTGAAGTCATCGTCACCAGTTGGACTGTTTTTCTACCTGAAAGAAGAATAGAACTTGAATTACATGACTTGCTATCGGGAGTTTAAATTCTAATATTAACAGTCTTTGAACAGTTGTCTTCTGAATGAGCATATCTTAGCAAACCAAACTCCTATGTGATTTCTTTATTGTCACAAATGATATTTGCGATATATGTATTGTACTTTTAACAAAAAGTTACAGCGTGCAAGTAATTTACTTGATTGATTTTGTAATATCAACATTGTTGTTTTCTGAACTGGGAAGTACATATATAGAACTTCATAAATATGTGGAAAATCAGTGTGACTCATAAATTTGATTAGTATTTTGGCCTCAAATAATCATGAAGCCATAGCTTAGCTTCTCTATTTTCAGTCTTTAATCGACATCTAAGATTCCCATGATGTTAATTTTGAAAAAATTACTAAAATTCACGCTCAGCTTCTGAAGGGGTCACCAAAACATGCCCAAATTTGATTCTTTCAATTTGCTCCTGAATGTCGTTCATAAACAATTGAAATCCAAACTAAAAATCGTTTTTTCTTCTTTGCTACTTTCTTCAGCATTTCTCTTACATTCGTCGAAAAGTTTAAGGAGTCTAAGGTATGGTCATTATCACGCTTCAGTGTGTTAATTTTTTATATTGCAAACAGTAGTAAATGCGATATCTGAGTTGAAGAATGTACTGTATTGTAGATCCATCAAAACCCGAAAGAAAGAAGGTAGAATCTTGAAGGTTTTATATGTTTAGATATACATCATGGAGTCAATAAAAAGAAAGATGGAGTTTGAACACTGTTTTACCCAAATTCTTTTGGAGCTCCATTTCCGAGGCACGAAACCTTATCGGCAGCCCACTTTTTTGGGGCATGGCAGTTGAATTCAGACCCAGTGTCCCAAATTGGTGAACCAGACAAGGGCTTCCAGGCCATCTCTCCATTGCAGAGAACCATTTTGACCAGCTTTTGCCTTTGCATCCCCCTCGATCCTTCTTTTGACCGTTCCTCCACTAAACTCCAATTCTCCACCCACTAACACCACCGCCCCACTCAAGCAAGCGCGCATGCACGCACAAGCTTCTCTGGCTATACTTGCATGCCAAATTAAGTTTCCAGATGAAATTGACATGTTCATGGATTTCTGAGGCATCTGATTGGATTTCAACATCTTCAGATTTTTTAATGAGAGAGATTCTGCACTGACTTGGTCAAAATTGACTCATTTTAGATGTAGATGTAATATAATTAGTTATAACAATCTCACCAACCAACATGAGTGTGTAGCCTTGTAATTTACTCAAGTTTGTTTTGTAAAAATATTATAAGGCAAGTCATTTGCTAGTATTATTAAACCATTTTTATGTTTATGTTTTCTATTACCCATATCAGGTTTTCAAAGAGAGTTTCAGCTCTCTTGGGACTAGTGAACGACACAAAGTAGGTCTCTAATTCGATTTCCATAGGTGTCAACCTTTTGTGCAAGCTAAAGTGGTTCTAGTTTTTTCATGTGATTAGTTCATTCTGATTAAAAGTACACATCTTTGATCACTTTAAAAGCTTATTCTTTTCTTTCCCCCCTCTTTTACTTTTATTTTATGTTCAGTTAGAATCCCTGCATAAATAAAAGTTAAATTAAAGTGGGCACTTGTAAGACAATCGAGGGAGAAGCTTAAAAAACCATTACTCTAAAACTATTTACCTTTAGGAAATAACAAAATCCAATAACTTGAGTACATTTAACACTCATGTTTTCTTGTTCAATAAGGGGTCGTTTGGCACAAGAGAGGTTCTTTGATGGTCCCATAGGCAGACTCATATAACATTAGTTTTAGTGTTTCATGAATATATCTCAATCTTTGGAATAAATTCATGAGACACTCGTATAGTGTCTCCGATGCTAAACGACTCCAAAATGAATAGGTAAATATTTCCCTAAAACCACCTTACTATTCTAGAGAAATTAAAAGGTAACACTTTTTTAAATGTTGCCATCCTACTCCTTCAAATCCAATTTAAAGTTTGAGCAAGAAATCAATCTAACTGTACTCTCATGTACTGTACTGTAACTTCCACTTTTGCTAAGACTATTCTTGTGTTGCGTATGTGGGTATTTATGTCAGGCATGTGGGAGGCATTGATCTGATGATTCAAAGCAAGTACCACCAACTAAACATTGAAAGGCCCGTATCCCAATTCTAGATCATATATATATACAGAATTTGATGTTAAAAAAATCAGAAAAGTTCCATGTGCAAAAAAATGATTCTGTATATATTATTGGTTCTGGAGAAGTGTCATGATTGCCCACTTAGACAATATGAGCGGTGGGAGCAAGAAAAAGGAACAGAGCAGCTGAGCGAGTACTGTTTCTGCAACCTTCCCACTGTGCATTGGTATTCATTTTCCCGAGAAAGGGAAGAGAAACCGTTGCTTTTTCTAGAAATTAGATTCCATCTGCTAGATGGAATAAAATGAGGCCGAACTCCTAATAGAACAACGTCTTTTAACGTGAAATCTACACTATTGTTTACATTCTTCCATCATTTTCAGTGGCCCATCCACCTGCAGCAGGTCCACCACTTAGATGGGAGGAAGAAGGGAACGGTATAAAATATGTGATGCCAACGTTAGGAATATCTTGGAACTACCACGAAAAATAAGATATTTTACTGTTTATTTTGATATAAAAAATTTGTGGGTGCTTTTATTTTGATATAAAGATTTGTGGGTATCTAAGAAGTTTCATTGGTTTATATCGAACGGTCAAAAAAGAGGCGCCGATAGTCTGTAAAGGGTTTTCTTGCTTTAAAGCCATGGCGTTGACAAGATATTGCAAGATGCAACGTCGATTGGAGGAACGATGCCGTTCCAAGAACGGAAACGTTCTTGCGATTGATGGGATCCGCGTCCTCTACCAAAGCCACAAGACACCTTATTCTTCTTCTCCTTCTTCTTCTTTCTTAATCTCGTACTTTGTTTCAGATGTTTCATCTCTGTATATGAAATTGTGGAACAGAACACTCTGTTCTGGAACACAACCTCCCCCTGAATCGGACCTCACATCCACAACCTTCAACGATTCAGATCCATGCTGCTGCTTGCGGCTGAAGTCCACTGTTTGGGTAACAGAACAGATTTTATGCAGGGTTGGACGAGAGCAAGAATTCGGAAGGAAACAAACACGACTAAAAGTTGGTTTTGTCTTTGCATTCAGTACTGAGTTTCTTCTTAGTCGAATAATTGGTCTTCAAATTCACTAATTTTTGGCGCCATGAAGGGTTCTGAAATCAAACACGGAAAAGCTTGGAATTTCTCCACGATAATTCGGGTGCCGTTATATTTGGCCGGTGCGGGACTTTTTGTCACTATTACCAAAAGCAACGTGGTTTGTACGAAAGATGTGGGAGGTCATCGGTAAATTAGTTAAAAGCTGGACATTTTTCGAGATTCGGCAAAAAGATAAAAAGGAAAAGAGAGGGGAGGCGAAAGAAATTATTAAATAATTAGAAAGCCGGGGGACCGTACTCCAACGCATGATTGGGACGCCCTTCGCCTGTGGCACAGTGAACGAAAGCGACGAGGTGCGCCTCTCTTTCGATTATCTATCCGTTACCCCAATTTTCCTCGATCCCCTACAACCCTCGCCTTTATTCGCTTTCCCGGCATTTTATTTTCGTAATTATCAGTCAATCTTCTCCTCCTGATCAAATAAAAAAGTACTTACTTCCCTTTCCCCTTTTCACCTCAATACGCAAAACCCATTTCTCAAAAGTCCTGAATTCTCCAAATTGCCCTTACCTATTCGCGGAATGACCCGCTCGCCTTTTGACCTTATCCGTCTTTTAGTGGCCGCAACATGTGCAGTACCATCTCCGTTCACACCTTTTTTTTTTATTTTTTTATTACTTTTTTTAGTTTTATTGTGCTTTGGTTGTCTAGGGTTTGAAAAATATGTGCACTCTCATACAAAGGGAGAGGAGGATGAGGAGCTAGTGGAATTATAAATCTAGACTATGAATGATGTTTGTGTTTGACTTCATGGGCGGCTAGACCAGCAGAGGTGACATGCAAATGCCATCGAGTTGAAGAGATGTCACAAGTTCGAGACTCATGAGGCAATCCGTAAGCCAAGGTCAAGATTGTGCATGATTTTTAGATGAGATCATGACTCGAGAAGACCCCAAGAGTTTAACAACCTTTCTAAGGCGAGAAAACAATGTGACCATGTCCCTTTCGTGTTGAATGACATGACTCATCATATATATATATATATATATATATATATATATATATAGATTATGGGTGTTGTTGATTCAATACTATGAACAATTAAGAGAAAAAAAAGATAGATGCATATTTTTATCATGTAATATTAGTTCACATCTTTTTTGTTCTTCTTTTGTTCTTAATAATCTTGAATCAAATCAGATGGACAATTCTAATTAGATCATTCACACACACACAATATATATATATATATATATATATATATATGAAATATTTTTGGGTTGTTGGGTTGCATTTATTTTAGTCACATATCAAGGAGTCACAATTTGACTATGTCGTGTCTAGACAAGGATCACAAGTTTAAAAAATCTCGATTTTTACATTTGAGACTCGATAATAACATGTTACTTTTATGCAAAGATCTAAAATCATGAAGACAAAAGGCCTCAAGTCTCGAATCTCCCTATCAATTGGATGGAGCTCCACAATTTCCTTGCTTGTTTGGTTCTTGATGTTGAATGATTCTGATCAAGGATTTCATATATCCACTAAGTTTGGACTTGTATGTCGTCGCATTCAATTAAAATTTTAAATCTATTGAGCGACATATTTGACTCGAATTCGAACCACTGACATCCCTAAGTTGTGGGCCCTAAGAACAAACAAATAAACAAACAAACAAACACGGGTTTGGCTTGAGTAGGTGAATGTTAAACAACATTGTGATTGTGTCTAAAGCCAGGGGAGCTGGACGCTCTTTCTCTGAATCTTCCAAACATTGCAGCCTCTGTGGAAAGCATGATGTCCCAAGTTGACCTCCAACCTCGCACCTTCTTCTTTATCTTATTATTTTCTTTTATGGTTTTTTTTTTTAATTTTCTAATGAAACCCTAGCCTCATGGCATGAGTGGAGTTGGTGGTCAATTACGTGAATGGGAAGGGTAGTTCGGGAATAAAGTGTGAAAACGGGAGACGAATCCCGTACAAATCAAACGCGTGGAGGAAGGGAGGGGAGACGGCGGAGCGCGTGGGCAAATGGGGATCGGCGCCGGAAAGACGGAATTGCCCCTATTGATGAGGATGACTAAGCGAGACCTTTGCATTTTTTTTTTTAGAAAAAAAGGTTGTCGTTGACCAAATTGTCCTCCAAAACTATTTTGAGGAACGGTCAGGTCCGGTGGTTTGAGAAATCCAAGTTGACTTGGAGAGCATGGGTTGTTTCTACGGCCAGCTGAGACCAGCCTTTGAGTTTATAGAATTTGACTATACTTAACTTTTACTCTAGGAATCACATGACTTGACTACAAATGTTCATAAATCCTTGCATATTTTCAAGGATGTAAATGGATTGGATGCAATTTAGATGTGGATGTTAGTAGATTCTAGTGTACAGAATGGAAATCATAATTTAAAATTTATATGTACAGAATAAATCAACAAGAAAAATTATAGTTTAGTTTGAGTATAGTTGTTTACCAAATCCCAACTTTATTGTTTGATCTGAGCAATAAGACAATGAACAATATGCAAACCATTGTTGAGGTTTGATTTGTCAAATTTGGGTTTAGATCAATCTTTGTACTTAAGCCTATTTAATAAGAATCTTTACATGTAAATGGAATGTTATGAACACTTTTAAGGGGTCTGATATGTACCTTAAATATTTTTATACAATGCCAAGCCTTTGTTTTAACTTTGGAAGTGAAACAATTCACCTCAAGTGAGACTTGGGCAAGACGTAAAGTTGGTGAAGTTTTGGATTTCATGCTAATTTATTTGTAAGCCGTACGTACCAACAAGTTCTTTTTACATCAATCATGTTGTAAAATATTAGAGAATCATTCTACCAATGATTAGTTAACAAGTTTGAGCAACGATATTCTAGTCAAATTTTTTACAAATATATACATATATGTATATATTTGGCATTGAGAACACAAGTTCATATGAAGTTTACCTTCTAATGGACTTTTGAATAAATGCAGCTTGTATGTTCTTCAACTTTGAGCTTCATCTTTTGGTTGTGAGATCCACAGTATTCCAGTTCATCCCTTCATCCAATTTTAAGTCCACACTGTATATTGAAATCGACATTGAGGGTAGAAGCTGAAATCTACACTTTGAAACAAGTGCGGATTTTAACTATCATGAATTTGAGATTTTCTCGGAACTGAAGTTTGTGGGGAATCAAAAGCAACCTTAGTTCATATTCTCGAGTTAGAGATGTCGCAGATCTTAAAATTAAAAGACTGTATCTCTTCTCGAACTGAATTACAAGCTGAGAACTTTCTTTAACTTAAAAGATTTCAAGTCTTACTGTTGATCGAAGAAGAACATGAAGCCCATTTTCAGTATGAGCTCGAGCAATCTGTCGGTAGGGTTGGAGACCGGTGGATCCATAAACGGCGGACTAACGGGAGGGTTTGACGGACCGATTGAAAAGGATTAGGGGGTAATTTGGTCATTCGGTCGAGGCAACGGGTACTTGGACCTGACAGCACATACGCTCATTTCTACGCGATGTAGGTCAATCATGAAGGGCATATTCGTCAACTCGAAAAGCCAAAACGCCCGCGCTACCGGGGAACCATGGCCGCGATGGTGCAGTGAAGGGACAAAGAAAGAAGGAGGGGAGGAAGAAGACCCGAGAGAGAGAGAGAAAAGGAGTTGCAGAAATAAATCGGAACATCCGAAAATCCCCCTTCCACAACGGTTCCCACCTCCCTCTGTCTCTTCCTATTTATTTGTTTATCTATTTATCTCTGTTGGGGCAACCATGATTGCAGAGAATGGTCTTCCGAAGAAGAATTCGGAGGCTGATGACGGCAAGGAATGTGCGGAGCCCGACGGTTTTCGGGATCCTGATAATGGGTTGAACTCGAGGGAGGGGAAGAACGGCCAGAGCGGTGGTGGGTCGGGGCTGAAATCGTTTGAGATGAGGTTTAGCGGCGAGGGTACGTCGAAGAAAATGGGAGGTATGGGCTTCCAGGAGCTGACTTTTAGTTATATGTGCGATGGCTCGAAGGTGGTGAATGATCCAGGGATGAATTCCGGAGAGGACTTGCAGATTGGGTTGGGGAAGGCGAGGTACAAGGGGAAGGAGCCAGTGGCCGATGAGAAATTGGGGATGGACGAGGCTTCCGACAGGTGGGTGGAGAGGGATTTCCTGGAGTTGGGTGGCGAGGGTCGGGGTTTCAAGAGGGAGGGTGCCGCTGGCGCGTTGGAAGGCGACAAGAAGAGCGAGAAGAAGCCCAAATTGGAGGCGACCCCTCTTGATCTTTCCCTCGGCCTGCCCAACGTCTCCTGGCCTATTATCTCCTCCTTCGACCCCCCGCGGAATTGCGATCCGCCAGCCGCCGCTGCCGCGCCTGCTCCCTGCCGAACTCGAAGCAGCGTCCATTCGCTGCCTCCTTCGCGGGCAAGCTCCGACGATTTCACCGCATCTGTTTCGTACTCGTACTCCCACCCTTTCTCCCACAATCCTAGTTGCTCCTTGAGGAATTCGACCGACAATTTCGAGCTCACTGTTTCTAATGGTAGGACGTTTGGTGGTGGGAATGATCAGATTTGGCATTGTGGGGAGGGGACTAATGGGTCTGTTCACAGCAGATTCAAGCCTGTTGGTGAAGCAACCCTCCACCAGAGTGGTCTGCAGAACGGTAGCGTTCATGGGGAGCAGCCAAAGCAAGCCTTGGCCATTGGGTCTAAATTGGAGAACGATTCGCTTGTCCACAAGAATGTAGAAAACGCAAACTTCTCCAATCATGGGTACCCTTCGATCCTTGGGCAGCCTGTCAAGGATGGGTTTAACATCTATAGTACCAACAGCGCCGAAAGGAGTTCTTTCTTTCCATTAGAATTGCCGGCAAGACCAACGAAGGATAACCGCCCTGCTGATTTGAGAGAGAGGCCTTCGGACATGCATAAGGTTGCCACTAGTAGTAATAGTAGGTTGGTTAAGTCCGAGGGCTGCAGGAATCCTCTGTTTCAGAAAAGCCAGCATCGGATTGGGGATGGTCAGAATTCGTCCAGGACTCTTACCAGGCCGGAGAGGCTTCTTAATGAGATCGTGTCGGAGTCGGTCCAATTCATGGCTCATTTTATTGAAGAGCTTCCGGAGGAAGCAATGGAATCTGCAAGAACCTGTTTGAAAAGTCTTGTTGCATTGCCTGAGAAAAGAGAAGAGTTTGCTAACCTTCAAAGGAGGCTCAACCGGAGGACAGATCTAACGCCGCAGACACTGCCAAAATGTCACAAGTTTCAATTGGATGTCTTGGTTACCGTAAAAACTGGCGTAGCAGCCTACTTGTCCTCTAATACTCGCCTTTCCACTGAAGAATTGGTTGAAGTGTTCACATTCAGTCGCTGTAGGAATGTGAATTGCAAGAACGTGCTGCCTGTGGATGATTGTGACTGTAAGATATGTTCAAAGAAGGGATTCTGCAGTGCTTGTATGTGTCAGGTTTGTCTAAGCTTTGATTGCGCCTTGAACACTTGCAGTTGGGTGGGGTGTGATGTCTGCTCCCACTGGTGTCATGCTGATTGTGGTGTTCGATTGCACTATATAAAGCCAGGGCAGAGTCCAAAAGAACCAGGGGCGACTGAGATGCAGTTCCATTGCCTTGGTTGTGGACATGCCTCGGAGCTGTTTGGCTTTGTTAAAGAGGTTTTCACGTGCTGTGCGGCAAGTTGGGGTCCTGAAATTTTGGGGAAAGAGCTAGACTGTGTTAGAAGGATCTTCCAGGGTAGTACTGACCTAAAGGGTAAAGCGCTCCACAGGAAAGCAGAAGAAATGATCACGAAGCTTGATAAGAAACTAGCTTCTGCTTCAGACATATGCAGCAGCATGCTAGCGTTTCTAAAGGGTAATGGGTTCATCTCTACGTTTGTTTGTGCCAATGCTCTCTCTAACTTCGGTTCTCCCAATGCGTTTTTCTCTAAGTTCAATCATGTCTCCGGTTGCATATTCGATGTTTTGAATGCACTGAAGTTCTATAAGTTTGATGCCTCTGTAGGTTCTTTAATATTTTATTTGATTTTTGGTAAAGGATTTTTTGTTATGGCAGTAATTTTCTAGCTAATATTCTTAACTGACGGAATTTTGGTTTTGCATTTTTATTAATCGGTTATAAGTGTTATGAAATGGATCCAGGACATGTTTTTGTTTGTATGAAGAGATAACTTGTTGGCAGTAGTAGGTCAATGAACTGCCTGCTTTTCTGCATTGAACTCGTGGAATAGGCTGCTCCATTTATTTGTTGTCATCCGGCAGGTGATAATGAACTGCTGTGCAGTGTAGGCCGTGGAATGCTGAAGATGATTTTTCGGGCAAAAGTTTTAACTTTCTTGTTCAGTCGTCTAAAAAGCAGACTTCTTTTGAAAATATGGTCATTCAAAAATGCAAATGAAAGGTTTAAGAATTCATGGCCTTTTATTTGCCTAGAATTTAGTTTACACCTCCGTGCCCCATTTCAACATCCTTTTTCTGTTGATGTCTAAAATTCCTCTTTTGCCAATGTGAGAAAAAGAAACAACTCAATGTGTGGAAGTATTTTAACTAAAATAAGTATCTTTCCCACAATTTTTTTATATTTGAATTATGTCTTGCTGCCTACCCAGTTTGCAAGAGTAATCTCTTGTTTCTCTCATATTTCTGATATGTAAATATAAGCAATTAGAGACAAACATCGTGTGAGCATGTATTTTATTGTGATCTTTGTAATCCTTTTTAATATCATAACTTAAAGGTTAATTTTGCAGCTGGATTAACCAATGTTCTGATCCTATTAAAATCGAGATTGAGACCTAGACTGGCAGCCATTTCATCTTTATGCATATTTGCTCTTAGATCTACATGGATTTAGCTGATTAGTTCAGTTTTGGGCCTTTTGGCAAATGACATGTTTTCCTCTTTTTTTCCTTTCCTTCCAAATCTATGACTAGTATTATGCTCATGAAAATTGAGTTTTTTCCCTTTTTCATTATTTACAAAGGACAACCCGTAGGATACAACTTACATGTACCAAGGTCCTTTCAAGTTCTGTATTATAGTTTGCCTATTGGTCCTCAGTTCCATAAATTTGAAGTATATCTAGACATGATTATACTCATCTCGATATAAATACAGTCCAAAAATCACTCAATCAGATGACGTCAACATCTCAACTGGAAGTCTATGTCAAGAGTTGTGTAGGATTTTCCAGTTGAAGTTTTGAGTTCCATGTGAGTCCCTGGCTTCACAAGTCATTTGTGTTTATTTTACTGTTGTAGTTTGTTTCAGCCTTTCAGGGTTATTCAGATACTTTTTCTGTTGATTTTTTTGGTTGGGATAGTTCAAAGTTTAAACAGTCTTGTATAAGTGATTGTTTGTGATTTTTTTATTTGAACTTCTTTTCTCTTCATATTCTATCTTGTTGGTACTCTCTAATGCGTTGGATTATATATTAACTTAAGTAAAAGGAGACAAAAGAGGAGGCTTTTCTGAAGTTTAGAAGCTTGTGAAGGTAGCACTCTGTTTAGACTGTTTAAAGTTGCATCAATGATCACCACTGTAGAGCCCTGTCATAAACATTTCTTCCTTCTTGCAATAGGAAGCCAGAACTTGACCGTGTGTTTTGTGACCATTGTTAAGGTTTTACTTAGTGACTGAAATAAGTTTGCAGCACCGCCAATAAAAACTAGTAATCTCTAATTTTAATAAAATGCACGAATAAAAAATAGCTTGGAGATTTTTGAAGGGCTGGTGGCCCACACCAGTCACACTCTAGCTTTTCTACTGCCTACATCCCAATTTTGGTGTAATTTTAACATCTTTATGTGCTATTTAATCTACACAAAGCACTTTCATTTTTGTTATCAAGATTTCAAGACTGAAATTCTTATTCCAACTTCCATTAGTTATACATGAAAAAGGTACATAAACTACCTTAATTTTAACAGGTTTCTTTAATTTATTATCACACTCAAACCCCAACTACCCGTATCTCGAGCTTCTTTGTTGCATTAGTCTTTTCATGGAAGATCTAGCATCTTTCTCAAGATAGTTAGAAAGAAGCTAGATTAGGTTATTCACATGGGTGCTGGTATGGGTTGGAACTTGGGGTACAAGTACGATGATGCAGGTACAGACACCACAACTTAAGATACTGTGGGTAGGGGGTACAGCAGGGTATATATATGTATGCATGCAAAATGTCACAAAAAATGCAAAATAAATGCAACATTTTTAAATAATATAAATAAAAATACTACATGGTTAATAAGTAATAACCAATAGGTATGGCGGTACAGAGACTTTACTGAAGTACCCATGTGAATTAAATTAAATCATTTGTTTCAAATGATTGGCACTGTAGCCATGCACCTAGATCACAGAGGGATTCACCAGTGTCTGGATTTTGCAGAACCTGAACGATTATCCCAGTCAAAGAAAGAGCTTGAATCCGAGAGTTGTGTTAGGACTTATCCATGCATCACTTGCATTGAGGCCATCACATAAGTTGATTATGATGTATTACTTTATGATGAATCCCTCTAGTTCTTATGTTATGTCTCAGGAATACTCCCATTTTCATTCATTTTGAAATATGTTGAGAAGTTGACAAATAACTGCATCTCTGTATTTTCAGCCATATCCCTGTGATATGATTGATGTATTGCAGCTTTTTCAGTGTATCTGGTTTTAGTATGTTCGCATCTGGCAAAGACAACCAGAGGTTGGAGGGGTGTTCTTCTCAAAGTTGTCTGTAGCGTATCAGAATTTGATATCTAGGTTCCAGTCTATATCACAGGGACACAGCAAACCATGTTTTATAAGTTTCCAATATAATTTCAACATGAAAGGATGAGGAACAAAGTCAAATTGGACTATCTCTATCACAGATTTCAGTACATTCTATCGAGTAGTTTCAAATGAAGAATGACATGTCAAGGCAACATGTTTGGTTGACTCCGATACTATATGGTTAACAGTTAGCACTGTTTAGGAGTACATATCTGGTTAGATTACTTACTTGTATGACTTCTAATGAGGCACTGTTCAAACTTAGTTGCAAGTCTTTGATTCCATTTTTTGAAGCTCTGTTCAGCATATTAAACTTAATTGCAGACGTTGTTCAGTGTTTTCATGGGTGACCATATTTCATGAAGACCTTCATTCAGGGAATCCCATTGTTGGGTGCTTATGTTGATGGACTCATTTACCAGTATCTTTCGGCTGACATGATTATTCTTGACTACAGATGGTGTTTCAGAGCTTCCTTTGTCCAGCTCAGCAAAAGAAATAGCTCAACCTTTCCAAAGTGTTGATGCTTCTCCATCAGCACCTGCTGCTGCTCAAGTCCCCTCACATAATACCAGTTCTGGTTTAAGAGTGGACACACCACGAAACACCTATAACATAGATAGAGTGCTGCGGAATGAGGCGAGGGATGAAGCAGATGTGCAGTACATGATGTCAAAGAAAGGTGAATTTGATAGTTTGGAAAGCATTGTTAGGATAAAAGAAGCAGAGGCAAGGATGTTCCAGAGCCGAGCAGATGATGCTCGTAGAGAGGCAGAAAGCCTACGTAAAATAGCACGAGCTAAAAGCACAGAGCTGGAGGACGAATATACATCCAAGCTTTCAAAGCTATGCTTGCAGGAAACAGAAGAAAGGCGCCGAAAGAAGCTGGAGGAGCTGAAGCTCTTGGAGACTTCTCACTGTGATTACTTTAATATGAAGATGAGAATGGAAGCTGAAATTGGAGGCCTTCTAAAGCGGATGGAAGCAACAAAGCAACAATGGATGTGAGTCCATTGTGTTTTTTCTCTTTCAGTTTCCATTCTGTGCAATCGTACAGTCTAATGTGGATGATGGTGATGATTGTTTTGTATCTTAGTGTAGGCCATGCTTAATTTGTTGAATATAAGATGCATCTCGTAAGATGGGTGAAGGCTACAAGGAAATTTGATCTATTGCCATCTGAATTGTGTCTGATCTCTCTCTCCCCTTCCCCCACTCTTTCCCTCTCTCTCTCTCTCTCTCATATAAAGGACTCACTGTCTTAAACAAACTATAGATTTGAACATCTGAGTTCTCTCTCTCTTCCTCTCTCTCTCTCTCTTACACATATAAAGCACTTTCACTGTCTCAAACAAGCTATAGATATGAATATATGTGTTCTTTCTCTCTCTCACACACACATATAAAGCACTCTCACTGTCACAAACAAGCTCCAGATTGAAACCTGTATTTACGCATGGAAGGCTATTCTTTGTCAGGTAAAACATCCTAACACCAAACCTTATTCTATTTCATATTTTTATAGATTGGAAGGGCAGATACCATAACAGCTTGAACTTTTTGTATGATTTTTTATTCAAAATTTTCTTTTTATTATTTTCTTTTTATTATTTTCTTTTCAATTAGTCAGTTTTATGAAGATAGCAAGGATGGGAAGAAAAAAATCTGAACATTAACTGGAAAAGATAACAGTTGGTAGGACCATTCCCTTGCAACTGGTCCCCAACTCGGTGCAGATCTGTACTAAGATATATATATTTCTTCATTGTTATTTTTTTTGGCGCAACATTCTAAGAAATGAAGACACTGACAAAGTTTGCGAATCTCAATTATTTGTTTCTAAGTTTTTCTTCAAAAGACTAACAAACACTGACAAAGTTTGCGAATCTCAATTATTTGTTTCTAAGTTTTTCTTCAAAAGACTAACAAAATAGACATGGTCTTTATTCCCAAAAACTCACCCTCAATGCTACTAAGTGACCAAGTTCCCTGTTACACCATCGATTGGTTTCCACATGCAATCTCCTTTCTTGTGTATCATCATCAAAATGCAATACTTTCACCCTCAATCGCATTTATTTCATTTGTTCTTGCTGTAACTTGTCTTAGTTAAAGAGAGTAGGCAGAGTAAGCACAATTGATGAAGGTATAATTCACTTTCTCATGAAAAATCTTCAAATAATTAATGTCACTGAAACTTGAAGAGCTTCGGTGCATCAGACTAACATGATAACCAACTACAATCTGACGCCCGAACTTTATTCAAGCCTTTTATTTATTAACAGCCATTAGGTCTTCCGTCCTGCCAACCTTGTGCGAGAACATTACTGGCAAACAAGTGGGGAGACATTTTTGTTGTTTACCATTTGGCTATAATTTCAAACATGAGCTTCATGTTTCTGTTTCCTTGATAATGGACCCTTTTGACTGGCAACAACCAGAAAAGAGTCCCAAATTAAATAATGTCATCTTGAAGCACAAAAAAGTTTATATATTTCCCAACATCGTCTTTTAAGTTTAAAAACGTGGTTTTGCCCAAAAATTTGTTTGTCCCAGCAGAGTAAGGTTAATATCAAGAAAAGTAAAAGTATGACGTCCAGATTTGAGTTTATGCCACAATGTGGCCTCTTAAGTAAGACTTTCCTATAATTAATCGAGAAGTTTCTGCTTGCGGGCCTACCTTTTAGCTATAATCATGAAAAGCAGACTCTCATTTCCGTGTTTTCACATTCCTGCTCGGAGCCGAACTTTTGGCCATACAAGAACTTCGAATTAAATCTCTCATGTGGCAAGTGAGATGAATGAAGACCTATAACCCAATTGACAAGATCCTCTTCTAACTATGTGGGATCTCTCCCTCTCTCTCACAATTGCTTTTCTGCCTGCAAACATTGTCCTGACCATTCTTTGTTTGATGGTAATTTTTAGTTCATTAGATTTTTATGGTAAATTTTTGGTATTATCTTTAGTTGTATGCGTATTAAGTCAAAGCAAGAAATGAAATGTATGGTGCTAATTAAATGGAATAAAAGAGCTTTTAATGATCTTGTGTCTTACATCGAAATTCAGATCAATAGTTTTCAGGTGATCTAGCAATTTTCTGGAAAAATGAAACACGTTGGAATACCTGCAGGTTATGACCTTTTCTGCACATCGGCCGCCCAGTTTGCTCCTTGTTCGTCATCGATGGTGGGGATTGTTTTTTTTGGTGCTTGAAAAATGCCAAGATGAAGCCGAGATATCAGACGCTTCACGGTATGAAGTGGGAACTCACTTGTATTGTGTCGTGCTCTCTGGTCCATTAAAGAGATGGACTTAGGACCACGAGTTTCTCTACCAAAGACCTCCCGAGAGTCCCAGACATTTCTTTCACATTCCGACTTCTTCTCAACCACCAAATCTTACGAAAGCAGTCGTACCATTTTGGAATTCCATCGTTGATTTCGATAACAGTTATTGTGGTGCAGAATAGTTTCGTGTGGAATCAGCGTGCAGTCTCACTCTGATTTTTTCCATCGTTTTTCCGTGGAAAAACTTTTACATGTTCAATCGGAAATCCGACTTAAGATTATCTGACTTGAAATCCTATTAATTGGTGTTCTGTTGGAGTTCGAAGAAACTGAGAAAGTTACCTTGTTTGGCAGTGCATGACCGAAGGATTTTGAGGGGAACCATCACGACCATGTTGGAGTCAATTATTTTGTATGTAAGAATCCAAACCAACTATTGAAATACAGTTAACGCCCTGTTTCAAAATTGGCAGTTCGGATTTGAGCCATAGTTACAAGCAAAATGAATATAACAAGCGACAGGTGAAGCGGAAGCAAAGAAGTAGATCTTTAAATTTAGATGCTACGCTATAATGGCAGTTGTTTTAGTAAAGAGGAGGCAAAATTCCTGATAACTATGGTTAGAACAAGATTTTACGCGTCGGAGCTTCAGAGAAGTCATTGTCAAACTAACTTGATAGAGATTCTTCTTCTTGAAGTGATGCCTTAGAAAGTAAGGGTCGTTGGCCCTTGCCTATGGGTAAGTCGACAGCTTCCGGAGCCGGCAATTTTGACATCAATATCTATCTATACATACGTTATTGGATCAGAATTTCTGCGTGTTCCCAAACAAGATACTGGTTTTCTTACGAAATTTTTTTCTTACCAAACGTGGAGTACTGTCCAGAAACGAGAGAGAGGGAGAGTGCCAGTGGGGCACGCAAATATCAGAAGGCAGGAAGATGGGTAGAGGCTTCTAGCTGACTCTTCATTTGTCCTTATTCTTCTTCACTTGTGAAGGCCGCCACGCTCCCCTGCCCCTCGCCACAACTCTCTCCGTCCAACCTTCCTCTTGTCTCGCCCGCCTTCCCCCTCCTTTTTAGTCAGAAAAGAACTGCTGGCATCTCCATCTCGGATTCGAAGTTTGGGAAACCATCGACAACCTTCATCCTTCTCCGTTTCTCTTGTTTTGCTCGGTCGATTTCTATCCGTTGGTAGGTAAGGCAGTTGTTCATCAGGCGTCGAATCCGGGGGTGAATTTGAGGTGTTAATTCTCCTTCCTGTTTAATTCTCTTTCCTGTTAGAGAAAAAGTATAGAAAACGTGGGTGTTTTTGGGGGGTGGCAGATATCTGGTTTGTGTTATGGAGAAATTGGTTTGCTGATTTTTAGGGTTTTAGAGGGGATTTTGATTTGTCTAGGCGTTGGTTCTTTTCCTTTTCCCCTTTACGGTTGCTGATTTTGGTAAGTTGATTTAGGTGCTAGTCGGATGGACGCGATTGCGGTTCTTGGTGGGCAAGGAGTCTTTGTATGTGGCGCTTCAGTTGCGAGAAAATGTAAATTGCTGTCAGAAACGAGTGGTTTCGGTGCGAAATCGGCGGTTCTCTCAGCGAAATTTGGAGTAGCCAATGGGTTTCTCAAGGTATGGTCGCCCATGCTTTTCTTTGTTGGTTCAAAGCTTAGTAGATTGGTTGTTATGAATCTTCAAGTTGCTTAGTATCAGTAAACTAAACTTGCTTTCGATGGTTTATCAAGTTGATGCCTGACCGTCTTGTCCCCAATCTCTTCTTCAACGTCATTCCTTTCTCTCTTTTTGGAAGATCAGTGTGTTAACTAGAACTTTCTCTTTGATACGTATAATCACCATTTCTTGTAGTTTTTTTTTCTGAATTAGCAATTGTAGGTTGAAAATCGTAAGCCACCGACGTCGTTTTTGAGTTCGTGTGTTTACGGTTTGATTTGTTTGGAAGTTTCTATCTCTTCCTGTAAGAAGTTCGTTTTTTGTTCTCTGCCATTTAATTGAATTCCAGTGTGTTCGTTTGCTAATACGGGCTGCTTTGGTTTGGTTTTGGATAACACAGCATTGCCCATCGACCTCTGTGCTCGGGAACTCACGGAGGCGGTCAGCGTACAGGGGTAGAAGAAGCATGGGTGCAAGAGCATCAATGGATTCTTCGGAGTCGTCTGCTCCTTTAGCTCCTCTTCAATTGGAATCGCCGATCGGCCAGTTTCTGGCCCAGATATTGAGAAGTCACCCTCACCTTCTCCGGTCAGCTGTTGATCAGCAGCTTGAAGTGCTCCAAACAGATAGGGATGCAGATAAACAGAAGGAAGAACCCTCTACTACTGGGACAGACCTCATATTGTACAGGTTATCATCTGTTGCAAATTTCTATTAGGCCACTTAGATAAAGAGTGCCATTGCAGTTTCCTTACTCTGGTTTTTCAAATTATGCTGCTTAATCTAATTTCTTTGATGTGTTTTGCCAAACCTAGGAGAATTGCTGAGGTGAAAGCTAATGAGAGAAAAAAGGCATTGGAGGAGATTCTGTATGCACTAGTTGTACAGAAGTTCATGGATGCAGATGTTCCACTCATATCATCCATATCATCATCATCATCGGACCCAACTGCCAAGGTCGATACATGGCCACCTCAGGATCAGAAGCTTCAAAAGGTTCATTCTCCAGAGGCCTATGAGATGATCAAGAACCATCTAGCTCTTATATTAGGCAACCGTTTACAGGATTCAAGTTCCATTGCTCAAATAAGCAAGCTTAGAGTTGGACAAGTTTACATGGCGTCCATCATGTACGGCTACTTCCTTAGGAGGGTAGATCAGAGGTTCCAGCTCGAGAAAACGATGAAGACTCTTCCTGCAGACTTTAGTGAAGGAAGCAACTCTTTGCACCAGGAAATGATTGATGAGTCGAAACCCAATGGCTGGACTCAAAGTCAGGACGGCTGGTCTCCTTTGTCTGCAGGTCCATCCATGGCAGAGAGTGGTACCCAAGCTGCAGATGCAGGATTTAGCCCCAACGGTTTTGGTTATGGAATGAAGCCATATCGCTTGCGATCCTATGTTATGTCGTTTGATGCCGAAACCCTGCAAAGGTATGCTTCCGTAAGGTCAAAAGAAGCTGTCTCAATGGTTGAGAAGCACACGGAGGCACTGTTTGGAAGACAGGAATTTTCCCTAGATCCTTCCAAAGAGGAAGCAATCAGGATCAGCTTTGCAGGCCTGAGCTCTCTTGTGCTGGAAGCTGTAACCTTTGGGTCTTTCCTCTGGGATGTGGAGAGCTATGTTGATTCAAGGTATCATTTTGTGACAAACTGAACCCGACTAGTCCCTGTGATGTATAAAATTTAGATCTTATCTGCCGAGCAAGGTGAAGTATTGGCCAATCCGGTAAGCTGCGGTTTTGGTAGTTGAAGATTGTCTTTCACTCTTTCTGAAAAATTGTAGCCACTCATCCGCAGTGACAGAAGCCTGTAAAGCTGCTATTAATGATCCGTCCTGTATATGACTAATTCTTTTAATTAGCTTATAAAATAGCAATAGCCTTCTCAGATATAGTTGTCAAGTGGTTCTGCAATTAACAGTATGTACATCTGCTTGGGCTTCGATACTGTGGTTTAGAATCGTGGAGTTTTAGCATTTCCGTGTATGCTAACCTTGGTTTAGTATTTCGGCCTTAGATTCTTTTGCTCTTCCATACTCACTTAACCCTCTTTTTTTATGATTGGTTCGCACCTCAAATATGCCATATTTGTTAATTTTCCAACTGCTTCCAAGTGTGGTAATCCTGCCTTGATAATAATGGCCATGGATGCTGCTGTATTATAAACTCTTGTATCAGCAGGTAAACAGTAGTGGTTGGAATACGATCGTTCCAGCAGGAGCTCATAAATCTTTAACTGCATCTCTGCCAAGCCTGCCTTCCATTGCAATAAACCATGGAGTCCAGTGTCTCCCTTCTCCCCACCGCCGCCTGCTTCTCGTGTCGTGGGCAAAGAAAGTGGAAATGGTGTGTGGCTGTCATAATGTCATGGTGAATTGAGGGAGCACGGGGAATCTATTGGATTTTAACCACCAGATCCTCAGATTTCAAAGAATCCCATGTACAACCAGAGAGAGCCATGATTGTGTGTTCCAACCGAACTTTTTTCTGTATGATTTTATCTTACCCATATTTTATTTTACTTTATTTTGCTTTCTTCTGACCGATTGTTACTTGTGAAAGATTGTTCATTAAAAAAGAAATTTGCAGAATCTGGCATCCCTTCCACCCCCATGTCAATTTCCTCTTGTTTCTTTAGAAAGAGAAGGAGGGAAAATACATTAATGGCCGTCAAGTATGTGAAACGACAATTAAATTTATGTATCTACTCAATCTCCCAGATACCAACGAAACGGTCTTCGGATTTAAACGAATCTCTAGTCAGAGGCAAGATCCCTCCTCGGGAAGTGAATTCTTTTCATCTAAATCTGAAGGATACCAATTATCAGCTAAGTTTAGGGGCTTCGTTACTAAGAACGCTGTACAGAACTAGCAAGTAAATCAACCAGTTTTAACCCTGAAACTATGTGCAGAACCAGTCTTAATCCAGAAACTAGGACTCTGATGAATAGTTTAGGGACATCAGGACAAGGCAAATGTTGGTTTCTCAACACTGCAAAAGAAACGAAGAATGGGAATAAAAGAAACCGAAATGCTCAAAATGGGACGCATATGAGATCTCTGCTTCTTATATACACGAATACGAAAATCCTGAAAGAAAGATTCTACCATCCACGACAACACTATTGCTTGATTCACTTTGCTTCAAAGAAGCAAAAAATGCAAAACCCAATGTATATAATACTGTTATGTAAAGTTTAAGCAAGCTTCTTAGCCATACAATCCATGCATGAAATAAAGAAACTCCAAGTGGGCATGTGCTGCTCAATGAGCTAGCCCCCAAAGTGTGACAGCCACTAATGACAGTACGATACTATAAGAACAAAAAGTTCTAAAAAATTCACCTTCCCCACTCATTCCACGCTTCATTAGTTTTCATTACTGAATAATAACCCTTATGCCCACATCAGAAATCAGCAAGATTCATGTTCTCTTTTGCGCTTCCAGCAACCGTTCATCTCCATAGAAACCGATCATCAAGAAAACGAACGGCATCCCAAAGGCCCTCTCTGGCTGCCGTAGATGTGGGCAGATGGACGGCACTTGAAAAGCGACTTACTTTTCCTCGTCTACCGTGTGGGTCCCGCCCCTTTCCGGTTTTTTGGCTTCGCTGGGCCCACTCATCGAGTGCCGCTGACTCCGCACCGAGCTGGTCAGCACTTCCACTCTCGCAAGTTAATTGTCAATTCTACCCTTCATGGCAAGGAAAAATGACACTCACGTAATGACCAGCGTTATCCTTAGCCCGGAGCCCAAGAGGGCAGGCGCCGCCCCGTGAGCTCCAGCGCAGACTGCGGACCCGCAAGCCCTCGACGGTCACCGGCCTCGCTCGCATTTATGGCTCATTGGACCGGCCTGACTCCAAAAGGGCAATTTCGGTATCAAGAGATTCCCCAACGCCGGGGTGCTTCGCCGCTGGAAACCGGCCGCCGCTGGACAGCTAGGGACACACGAGGCATATTGCAAAAGAATGGGCCCCTTCTGGTAAAAGTGATGAACACCTAAATTAACGGCGTCCAAGCTCTGCCTGCCGGCTCAACCGTCCCTTCCCTGCACCGGAATTAACGGCGTCAGGCCTTCCCGGCCCTCGGGTGTGGATCCCACCTTCCAACGGTCCACCTCCTGGATGACGTGGCAACCAAGTTAACACGTCAGCGCTCCGAAGTGGGTATCGGGATCTGCAAGATCCGACCCGGAAGAAGACGACAACCCTCTGACACGTGTGGTTCAACGGCTTTCGTACTCCACAGTGAGCGCTGCCATTATGACTGAAATAGCCTCGGGTGAGCGCGGTATCCACTGCTATGTCCTTCCCTTTCGCGCCCCTGGAGACGCAGTCCCGAAGCAGAATGACGAACGTACCCCAGAGACCACCGCCTCAAGATAGCTTACTTTCGAACTAGGACATGTATGGTAATGACGCTTTCTCAAGGGTATTACAAGACTTTTGGCTTTAAATACTCTGGATTAGTAAGACAAAGCGGCTGGGATTAATGTAATTAACTTTTTTTTTCTTTTATTTTATTGTCAGCTATTAAAGAAACATCAAACAAAACAAGAAAATAAAGGACAGGACTCGTCAGAGGCACGAAAGGATCAGGATATAAAGCCTCGTCCTCTCTCTTGCTCCTTCGCTCTCTCTCTATCTCTCTAAAAGGTCGCTTTCTTTTTCCCGCTGAGAGTGTCTCAATGGAGAGTCGTCTTCTTCCCACTCTGATTCTTCATCTCCCCTTGGCGCTGCTGCTGCTCTATCACTCAGCTGCAGCTCCATCTGTGCTTCAGAAGTTGGCGAGTGTATCCTTCGATGAGGGGTACACGCACCTCTTTGGAGAAGACAATCTCATGGTTCAGAGAGATGGAAGGACAGTTCATATCTCTTTGGACAAATACTCTGGTCCTTCTCTCTCTCTCTCTCTCTCTCTCTCCCCTGTCTCTCTGTTTTTCTTCATTCTGTTCATTAGTTTGCTTTCATGCTTGTTTGCAGGTTCTGGCTTTGTCTCTCATGAATTGTACCAGTATGGTTTCTTTAGTGCTTCGATAAAATTGCCGGCGGATTATACAGCAGGAGTGGTCGTCGCCTTCTATGTAAATTTATTGATCTCTTCTTCTTCGTCGTCGTCGTCGTCGTCGTTTTCCTTCCTTGGTCTTTACTTCTTTTTGTTTTGATATGGATTTGGAACTGGGATTTGTGATAGATGTCAAATGCGGACATATTCGAGACAAAACACGACGAGATAGATTTCGAGTTCTTGGGAAATATTCGGGGCCGAGAGTGGAGAGTGCAGACGAATGTTTATGGAAATGGGAGCACCGCAAGAGGGAGGGAGGAGCGTTATGGCCTTTGGTTTGATCCCTCTGAGGAGTTTCATCGATACAGCATCCTCTGGACTGATACCCACATCGTGTAATTTCTCTCCCTCTTCATTTTTTTTTCTCCTGCTTTCTGCCAAGGTGCTTCTGTTGGTTTCATTTCACATATAATGTAGTGACCTTCTTCATTATCTCATTTGAAGCTTTATTCTTTTCTTTTCTTTTTTTTCTTTTTGTCCTTTTCCATGTAACAGAGAGGGGCTGTTGTATATCATTTTACTAGAAAGTATTTCTCTTTATTTTTCATGTAACAGAGTTCTCTCTGTTTTCCGCGCTTTAGTTCAAGATATTTCACTTCCTTTCCTCATGCGATGAGATACCTGTTCTTCAAAGATAATTTTTCCACGAGTTTTGTCTTTTTTGAAAATTTTGATTATATATGTATCCTAATAACAATTTGAGACCGCCCTCCCTGTCTCAATTCCTGATCATTACCCTCCTTTTCTCCTTCCTGGTGACATTCATGCCGTTGCTCGTCTCCTTACAGGGGAATCTCTTGACCCTTGCAAACTTCAGTTACATACTTCACCTCTTTCTCAATCTCTTTTTCGGTGGGGAGTTGAGCCTTCTTTGTTCCTTCCCATGCAGAAAGCAGTTCTCTTTTCATTCCCCGAGAGACTCATTTCCTTTTCCTTCTTCCCCGTGTGGTAGAGCAATATCTTCTTCTTCTTCTTCTTCTTTGTTGTATTGGTGATTTGATCATACGTTGTTCGACATTTTTTTTCTCCAGATTCTACGTCGACAACGTGCCTATTAGAGAGGTGAAGAGGACGGAACCGGTGGCCGGCGACTACCCCACGAAATCCATGTCTCTGTACACTACCATCTGGGACGGCTCCGAGTGGGCGACCTCCGGCGGCCGATATAAGGTCAATTACAAGCTCGCTCCCTACGTCGCCCGTTTCACCGATCTCATCCTCCACGGCTGTGCCGTCGACCCGATTGAGCTGCAACAGTCTGCCTGCGACGGTGCCCATTCCGTCATCTCGGCTTTCACCCTCTCTCCAGAGGACATCTCCGCCATGGACAAGTTCAGGGACAAGCACATGACCTACTCCTACTGCTACGACCGTGTCCGGTACCCCGTTCCACTGCCGGAGTGCGTCCTCCAGCCGGAAATTGCTGACAGGCTCGGCGAGACTGGGGCAACTAAATTCGGCAGGCGGCGGCGTCACGGCCGTCGACATCGCCGTTCTGCATCAGCCCTTGAATAAGTGCAGCACCACCAGGCACCAGCAGAAGCCATTCATGGGCGATTCTTTTCAAGAGGTTGAGATTGCTTTCACAGTTCGATTCATGGAACATTATGGTCTTTCGCTTCTGGGTTCTGTTGCCTTCATGTGTGTGTGTACATAAAATTTATTAAGGTGTTGTTAGTTGATGGCTGTGGATTCCATCAAATGGTCACCTGGTCTCTCTGCTTCCCTCTATAATCCATCTATTGTTGTTATTGTCTTGTTGTTCTTGTCTTCCTATGATTGTTTCTCAATGTACTTTCCCACCCACATTTTCCATTTAATAATATGACCATGACTCTGATAATTGAGAGTTCTGAGTTCCTTTGCGTGTTGTGTGTGTGTGAGAGAGACAGAGAGGGAGGGAGATGATGATGGTGCGGTACTGTCAATTCTGTTGTGGATTCTCATTGGTGTGAATTCATGGGGAGCTGGTGGAAAGTTCGGACCAGCTGAGGAAAGAAAGAGAGATATACATATCAATTTAGACAGAAAGATGACAGCTTAGACTCTGTGCTCCTACCCAACTGAGTGAAGTAGTAGTGATTGTTTTCTTGCAAGTGAGGGGAAAGTTTGTTCTTTTGTGCATCATTCTGCTTCGATCACGTTGATGTTGCGTGAATTTGGCGACGTTTACTTGTTATCTTTACCAAATGGAGATTTTATTATTGGAAGGGAGTTAAGTAACGTGGCTGGGGATTTGAAGACCTTGTAGTTGAAGGAAGCTGAAGCTGCGAGTACGTGTTCAATACTCTCTAGGTGCTTGGCGTAATTTGATATATGCTTATGATTATTAGCAGCGGCTCCACGCTAGTTCTGGGTGAGGTGAGCAAGATGGGTGTTTCATTGTACCACTCAGTTGAGAGCAGAAACACCTTCAGATTGTGATCAAGATTGCCATGAACCTGCCAAAGTCTATGGGCTTAATAATAAGAAAGACAGTAACAGCTAACAATTAAGATTTCTCTAAGATGAGCCAAAAATGCAAGAGCACATCTGAATTCATTGAATTGACTGTGAGAAGAAAACAGAAGACCATTTTGTTGAAGGGTAGATTTCAAATTTGAAGAAACCGAAACCACCCACATGGCAGCAGTAATCTAACTCCATTAGATGAGCAAGTTCTTCACGCTAATTAAGATGCCGATGGCGATGACAGATTAGCAGCAAGAAAGCCATAAATCTCAAGTGAATGCATCTGGTAGAGAAGAATTTAAAACTGTAGCTGTCAACTTTGAAGAAAACGAAACCACCCACATGGCAGTTAGTCGCCTAAACTCCATTAAACCAGCAAGTTTTTCACTCCAATTAAAATGCTGATGACAGATTAGCAGAAAGAAGCAATAAATCCGATTTGGGTGTGGTGGAGCAGAATTGAAAACTGTGGGTCCTCGTCAATCCACCAATTTGTGTTTGAGATATCAAGCAACACATAGAAAAAGTTTGCAGTGGACCAAAGAATTTTTCTTTTTCTCCACAGCCCATGTTAGCGATGACATCCACCAATATTTTCCTTTTCCATGCACTCTCATTTAAGAATTGGTGCATTAATCTGCGGTCACTTTGCCGCTTTTCAAGAAGGCTCCACATTTCTAAGGCAGACATGCTAAAACGAAGGAAGTCCCCATCAAAATTTTCTAAGAAAAAAAAGTAGAAACGAAAAAATTATTTGTAAAGTTGATTTCTTTATGTGTGGTTAGCAGATCCATTTCTGGTTATGATTGATAAATTCAGCTTGATACTGTGATATATGTCATTCTAAGTATATATGGTTGGCATCCTGCCATAGTCATCCAAATAATATTTGCATTGTTTTAGCGGAAATTGATTTCATCGACAAATTTAATTTCGTTATTTGAAGTGCTCAACCAAAAGGAACAAAAACCCAAAAACCAAGGAGGTCTCTCACCCCTCTAACTTCTTAATCACAGACTATAGGACCACGCATTCAGGGTCAATCTTAACTAGACTATCATATGCCTTTAGTTTTATTCTTTCGCCTTTTCCCTTTCCAACAGCCCACATGAACCTGCCTTTGGGCATACTCAAATATATCACTAAAGAAGTCGGAAAAGAAAAAGCGACGATGATTGAAATATTTCTCCTATGATTTTCACTGCAGTAAAGCTTTTATTACACTGTAAGATTTCTTGTGCTGCAACTGAAGAAAACTTCATGATGATTACATTTTCATGATATATACATATATATATATATTATATTGGGTAGAGATATAAATAGTTTGGATCCGGAGTGGGGTTTACCTTTTATTGAATTTGATTTAATTGGATCTATAGAATCGAACTCGGATTCAAATGCCAATTCAGAGCCAACTTTGAATCCTACCAGCACCAACATAAGATTCGACATTTGTATGTTATTAGGTTAGACTTGGGTTAAGATTCTATAATTTTTGGGGCTTTAGCATTAAAATCCTCATTTTTTATGAAATGAGAATTACAGGATCGTTCCTAAATCAAAATTCCAGAGTTGTGATTCTACCCTAGAGGGTAAAATTATGATTCCAGAATTTTAGAATTTTTTCGTCTCTCGTTAGGGTACGTTATCATGACGGTTTTAATTTATCGATTCTAGAATTTTAATTCTAGTTTTGATTAAACACATCATTTTCAATTTTGGAATCAAAATACTTGCTTTTGATTCTAAAACTGCATCCAGAACCCAAACATGATCTGAAATTTTATTAATAAACTTTTTTTACCAGATCCAACTAAACAGATCCGAAATCAGATCAGTAGTTGTGGTGGGGCACTCCACTAGTTTCACAGAACAGACCATTAGAAACAGGACATGGGCAACATACGCATCCAATAAAGGGCAAACAGAGATATATTCCAAGTTCTGGAGCATGCTCCTCATCATAAAAGAAGAAAAGAAAAAAGTATGAAGAAATTGCAGATGATTGTTTTTCCATTGCAAGTTAATATAATGCTTTTGGCACATATACCTAAAGGTGAATCACAGAGAGTGATCATGATAATGAGAATAATGAATTGAGAAGGTGGCAATGATGAATGAATGGTCCTACAAAGAGGCGCTGCATAATGAAGAACATATTCTTGGCTTCAAAGAGAGAAGTGTATGTATAACAACAACACAACACAACTGTGGGCAGCAGATGTTGTCATCGCTCTGGTTTTGTCCCTTTGAAAAGGACACCTGAATTGATGATAATATTAAACAAAGGGCAGAGTGACAACATGTCTAAAATAAATTTGCTGAGTCTTGTCATATAATTCCAGAAGAAAAGACCATGCCAACATGCGCATGGGCGAAGTGAGGGGGGCCCGCAGGAGCCGTGGCCCCACTTCAGATTTTTTTTTTTAAAATTACATGTAAATTTTAGAAAATTTCACTTGTTTTATATAGAAATTTTAGAAAATAATATTTCGGCCCTATCAAAATTTAAAACTTTAATTTGGCCGCTCTTCGTAAAACATTTCTGGCTCTGCTCCTGACCATGCATGAAGCATCCACCTGTATCAAATAGTTTTTTTGGCCGTAGCTACTAGAAAATCAAAGTTATTTCATAATATTTTATTAGCATACGACCCGGTAAGGGTTTGCTACATAAAATCATGACCCTTAGGGATAGTTTGCCAGCAGAGACATCGTGCAAATGTTTCATAAATCTGTCCTGAAGATTGAAGCAGGTTCATGGGTCTAACTTGTGTCATATATGATTCCGAGATCTTACTTCTACAGATGTTGCTTAGTTTGGTGCAGATCGGCTTCCTGACTATATCAGATTTCTTCAAAGAGTTCATGTAGATCTGACTAGCAAAAACATTCAGAAATTTTAAAAATCAATTTTTTTTTTCATATTTGGCTTTGGACTAATTTCTACATCTCAAAGTCAGTTATTAGTTTGAGCAAATAACAAACCATTGCTCATTTTTTAAGGTTTGATAAATACGCGTTAAACTCTAATTAAGAAAACCATATGTAAAATGACAAAAGTACTCATATTAATCCATCTACGCACCGATTTCATCCCTTTTCTCACACTGGACTTTATTTTTCTCATTTCTTTTTTTATTTTTGTAATTCCAATTTTCTGTGATCAAGACTGCAATAAACAAAGATTTTCGATCTTAGCAAAAGTTAGGCAATTGCACTGCACCGGGCCTACCATGTGCACCGAGGTCACTGAATCGAGCCCCACCATTAAAAGTCCCTTTCACATGATCACAGTCATTCGTTCCGCCGTCAGTATGTGTTCCACTTGCATATAAAATGTCGGATCTTCTGCTAGTGTAGTGAAGCCTGATTCGGTTTGGAAGCGTCAAAGATGGCCTGAAGATTATCTAAGATTATTCCCGGTACCTACAATGTCAACATTAAGTTTATATAAATTAAATCATGATTTTGATGCATGAACAGATAGAAACTCTGAAAAATTGAAATAAGGAAAGGAAAGTCTTTTTTCTAAGTTTTATGATCATAATGTGTTCCGTATAGAATGATGAAAATATTCATACCCATCTGAAACATTAAGTACTTTATAATCGATAGAAAGAATTGGTACTGCACTTGTAGGATTTGTAAGTTTGACATGTCTCTCAATGATGAAACGGATAGACTCTCTTTTTTAAGCTCTACCTAGCTTATCCCCAAAAAAGGCAGGCCAAAAAAAAAAAATTCATGTCACCTGTCTAATTCAATAATGGATGCAAACCTTAAGAGCTGTTTCATAAAATTTCCATGAGAAATGCTGTATAATATTTCAATAACTTGTTCAATCTTTGAGGTATATTCACTAATATTACCATATTTCATGAACTTAGGTAATATATGGGGTAGGTTTATGAAATAGTAATAAGCTATTACTATTGCTAAACGATGACTTAATATCAAGTCATTCTTGTTAGGGTTGGGCACCGGGCTCGGCCGCCGGCGAGTTCAGGCCCGTGTTTCAAATATCGGGTCGGACTTGTGCTCATCGGGCCGTTTCCGACCCGGTTTTACCGGCCCGGCTCGATGCCCACCTCTAATTCTTGTTATTATTATTTTATATAGTGTATCGTATTATAAATGTGTTTTTTTTTTAAACTTTCTAATTACTTTAAAAAAAAAAAAACAAGGAAATAAGTTGATATAGGCTGACGTATGTCCTTCCATACACCATATTGGTTAGCAAACCGAAATGGCATCGATTCCGATACTGACAGTAACATAGACTTCTTTTGAATTAAATGCTTACTAAGTAGTGAAGCCATTGAAAGTTTTTTTTTTTTTTTTTTAAGCAAATCATCCCATTCAATCATTTAAATACTAGAAAAGAATGGCTCTTATAACATCACAATTTTGATAATAGAATAATATTTTTTTACCAAAATACGTATATATAAAGAGAAAGGAATTCTGGATGTATTCTTAAATTGAAAAGAAAACTGTAGCGGTGCATGAAAAAGTTGTATAGTATCAAAATTAAAACCTTAGTGGGGCAGTCGTGCTGCTATTTTTATCGATAGGTAGAATTATTGCGCCTACCGTTTCACGGCGTCGTCGACCTAATCTTATTATAAATAATTAAATACAACTTTTCTCTTCTCCTCTGCCAACTGACAATGATGCTTAAAGCATAAAGAAGGATCAACGAAGCCTGACTCCTCATATAAATTTTTCCTCCCAAACTTCAATGCATTTAAATACTAGCGGCACTGCACATAAATGCCTCCCCTGCACCCTACGACCCTTCCTACTCAGCTCCCCTCCTCTTCATTTTCCTATACTCGAATCTCTTTAACACAATATTATATTTCAAAGTCAAGCACTTATATTATAATACATATATATGTATTATAAGACACTGAGATTGGCCTGATGCCTTCCCTTACACATGAGACAAACATTCAGATATAGAGTCCCAAAGGCGTCAGTGGGTCAGGCTTGTGCTGGACCAGGAAACAGATCTGGATCCAATTGAATTAAAGCAATGCCAAAGAATGGCCCTTATCTATCATATTTACTTTGACGCTTGATTAAAAGTTTGTGGGGTTTAATCAGGATCCTTTGGTAAGAAGAACAAATTCGAAAACTATCAAATGCTCCTTTAGGTTTATTTGAATCCATACCGTTCCGTTCACCTACACGCAATGACATACGGACACGATCTGTAAGAAATTTAACTTGGTAGACAACCTTCAATGCTATGTTGGTGTGACCACAGCCGTGACCTCATCAGTTGGAACATGGGGGCTGAGCCACATCATATTGCATTCCATAAGACACCTAATTTTTGCCCATCAAAAATATAATTAGCATGCTTTAGTAGTACTTTTTCAATACTTGGAGCTTTAAATTTTATATTTCCTCTCAAAGAAAGGCATCAAAGTCTCCACGACCAACAATACAATTCTATATTATCAAGTTTCTTGGTATATACATGTATATATATGAAGTGACGTATTTTATCTTATTTACTAGCTTGGGACAGAATTTGATGATGTCTAGTAACAGAATTTGATGATGTCACCAAGGCCTTCTTGAATAAATAGATGATGTCAATATAGACTAAAATTAAACTATTGTTAGTTTATCATGCCAACTCAATCTCATCTAGGTAAACTATCATAATGGTGCCAGCAGGCTTGACCTAGACTGCACCTGGACCTGGACCCAGATCCCTCCCTGTTACTGTCATATACGAACCAGAGATGGCCTGAATAAAGAAAAGCACCATCATGTTACATCAAGAACATTATAAAAAACTACGGGTCATAATCTGGATCCGAGTTTGGTAAGATCCTGTGGGACACGGCCAAATAGTTCAGGTTGTTCGCTAATATTAAATCGAGACATCGTCTGACTTAATACGGGTTGAATTCGAATCTGATCCGATCTAGATGTTGGTAGGTTACCTTCAAGAAGAATAATTCATGTTTAGGAATGTGCATAGATGAATATATCTGATTAATGATTTGATTTCGAACCAATATTATCATGATCCTTCTAGACGAGTCGATTCAAATTCAATTCCATGGACAATTTTCTTAACAGCAATTAATTTTTTTATCATTTTATATCAATCAGTTAATCTTTTTGACCAATTCAGGCCTTTACAAACTGATTCCAACCATTTAGTTGGATCTGGTAAACACATCTACTGTCAATCGCTAATTTGATTTGGATCCGACGCGCAACTTCATAGCTGAATCCAAACTCGCATACGATGTCAGACTGGGATCTGATAAATATGGATCCAAATTTGGCGAGGACCACCAGGAAGGAACAGTGTGTCCCATTCAACAAGGAAAGCGAGAACTTGGCTTTGTTTGAAGCGCCCCCCATGTGATACTGCCTCCAGTGATTCATTTGGCCCACAAAATTGAATGCTAAGTCACAAAGGACGTCCCCTTCCTTTGGCTGCTGCTGGGAATCACACTATGTTCGGACTCACACAACCACTGTTAATATTAAAAAAGAAAAAAAAGATTTACTAAAAACAGTTTCACACAAAATATATTGAACGACTGTTTTGAAATATTCGGAACATTTTGTGTTCTACGGAAAATTAATCACGAAAAGTGTTTTAGTGAGGTAAAAAAAAAAGGGGGAAAAATCTAAAACGGGAATGATCACGGGGCGGCTTTCAGCTCCGTGTGAAGGGGGACGGGGGCACCGGCCAAGCCGGTTACCCACGCGGGTTCGGTCGACCGCATCAACGGGCTCGCACTGCCTGCTCCCGGTCACCCCGTGGACCCCGGGGCGGTTTTAAGACTTTTGAGTGGAGCTTCCCAGCAACCCCCGGGACCCTCACTCTCTCTCTCTCTCTCTCTCTCACACACACACACACTCTCTCTCTCTCTCTCTCCTGTGCGTGCGGGTGCCTGTGAGGAGGAGCTGTGGGGAAAAAGCTGCCATCGTCGTCTGCGTCCGTTGCGTGCTCAGAGGGCCAACCCTTCTCTCTCACATCTCCAACCCTTCTCTCTCTTCTTCTCGCTACGTTACGGCTCTCTTTTGATTCCACTCGTTTGGTAACTTTCTTCTGCCTGTGTCGTGTCTGCTCCTTATTCATTCCATTCCTTTCTGTCTCTCTCTGTCTCTCTTGCTTCCCCTTGCTTCGCGAGGACTAATCTCGAACATTTTCAGATCCGTCGCGTTTAGGATCGGGGCTGTTCTCCAGATCTTGGAGGCCGAGACGACGGAGTGAGCTGCGTTTTGGCTCTGCATTTGGGTTCTCCGGTTGATAATTTTTAAAGAACAGCGGGGCGATTCCGTTGCTGTAGCTTCTTTCTTTTTCTTGTTTTTGTCTTTTCTTGTGTTTACCGGCCGAATCTCGGGGTCGCCTTCGAGGAACAGTGGCCGGAACCCGTTGGTCGATCTAGAGTGGCGGTGGATCGGGCAGCCGGGGGCGATCCGCGACGAGCTGCTGGTTATTTCCTCCAGATATCGAGTGTCTTTTTTTTTTTTTTTTGTACTCCGATTCGGCTGTCCGCTCAATTGAACCATTTGTTTGCATTTGGATAGTCGGATCCGGATGAGGAGTATTAGCTTTCGAGGGTTTTGTTGGTAAAAATTTGGATCGTCCGACAGGCTCTGTAATTCGGTCGGTTCATTTTCTTGTGTTTTTGGAGAATTCTACTCATTAGACCATTAGTCGTGCAAAATAGGAGATCTGAGGACGAAGGATCGGCCTGCTTGGTGGAAAAGAGATTGAGTTTTGGGTTAAGAGTGGCCGGAGCATCAAAATTGGCCCTGCAATCAGGAGTCTTAGTGTCAGATCGTTGGACCGTGCGCCTAACTACGAGTGGCGAGGGATCCGTGTGAAATGCGATTGGGATAGCTCTGATTTTGCTCGATCATGCCATCCGGAGATGCAGCGATCAAGAGCGGTCCACGCGTAGGCATTCCAGATAGAATGCAGTTTCAGAGCGGCAATGATGTTCACCAGCGGCAGTGGTTCCCCGACGAGCGGGACGCGTTTATCTCTTGGCTAAGGGCTGAATTTGCGGCAGCAAATGCAATCATCGACTCCCTCTGTTATCATCTGAGGTGCATTGGGGACCCAGGAGAGTACGAGGTTGCGATTGGGTGCATCCAACAGAGACGGTCTACCTGGACACCTGTTCTCCATATGCAGCAGTACTTCTCAGTGGCAGACGTGGTGCACTCTCTTCAACAGGTTGCTTGGAGAAGGCAGCCCAGACATCCGGATCCATCCTCCGCAGCAGGCTCCTATCTGCATCCGAAACCAGAGCCCAAAAAACCTTCTCTGCAGATTGTGGGCGGAAGGCATGGTAACAGGAGCACGGCTGTGGAAAATGCAAGAGAGAATCATGGGGCGGATGCAGATTCGCATTCTGCTAATCAGGAAACGCAATCATCATCTGTTAGTACCAAAAAGAGCTCAGCCAATGATATTTCTGGGGCGGAAGTCAAACCTGAGTCTGCGTCTTCTGGGCTCAGCGTTATCTCTTCTGAGAATAATGAAGGAGCAGAGACGGAGCAAAAGGGAAGCAATGACGTGGTATTAGAAGCCAATGGAACAAAATCTGGAGATGTTAGCGAAGGTAACTGAATGAGCGTTCAAGGTTTAGATCTTGGTCTTTTCAGTTTGTGCGACTCATTAGTATCATTAAGGGATCGCGATAATCAAATTAAAAAAAGTAAAAAGCGACTTTATTGATTTTTTCTGACACGTCAGGATGGGGTGTCATAAGCGCCTTCCAAATTTTACCTGTAGTTCCAGGCTGTTTGCATGACGACATCGTCTTCTATTCTGTTCTTTCTCATTTTTATGAAGGGACGGTATTAGGTTACACAAGGCGCATATTCCATTTCTACAAGTCAATTATATGCATTTCTGGTTATTGAATTGATGGGTTTGATTATCCACCGGATCACCATCAGGTGTGATGCAATTCAGCCTGTTTCTAGTGATACAATAGTGCTATAGGTATGCCAAATGTCCTGTGGCGATAGATGGATAAACCCTGAGCCAGATTAAAGCTACAAACGGTGGCAACTTGATCAAACTGAATGTAGTAACTATTAGAATGTTATAAATGATGGGGCAACCCCTTTTGTAAAATGTATAAAAGAACCAATTACAGAACCTCAGGAAGCAAAAGCGACAAAGGCAGGGTGCTACATTGCCAAACTTTATAATTGTAAACCGTCTTTTGCAACAGCAGCTTGTGTTATTTCTGTTTTATTGGAGTGGGATCGTAATATATTCACCAACAAGGCGTGAAAGTGGATCTAACAGAGTTTCAATATGCATTTTCTTCTTTGAATTTATATCTTTATGCTTCCTCGCAGCATCTTGGCCTCCTATATTTGGTGATCCTGCTTTCTGTAATGCAGAAAAGGTTCTGGCTCTACAGACGTTTTTTCTCAAAATTTTCTAGATTATGTGGTGGCACATTCTTGTATGCAGAAATTACCTGGAAGAAAACCACTTATATCTTGTTAAATGAACTCGGTTGCCTTTTTTTGTATTTTATAAAAAACATTTGTAAATACTAAAAGTATTGGGTGGCATGAGAAAAAGAAAAAAGATACATAAGGAAATATCTATTAAGAGTAAATATTGGCCTTAGTTGGTAGTAAATTACTAATTTATCCTTGCCCAAACTAAAATTAAAGTAAAGTTTGAACTGATATTTCTAGGAAATTGTTAAGAGAAGCTAAATACATTAGGACTTGGCTGTTCAAATCTCTGACCAATTGACTGATTGGCCTTGTCTGTTGTCTGGTGACTAGGCTCTGGCCTGAAAGTCATCCCGCCCTGGTTGGGCAACTAGTCCACCAAGTAGGTCAATTGTCGGTGGTTTGAGATCACAAAATTTAAATTTTGTTAGATTCGTTATTGCCTTTCCTTTAAGTAGGATAACTTTTAGACAGGTAAAAAACTGTTAAAAACACCGGCCAGTATTCTTACTTTTTTAGATTCTCTGTGATCGTTTGGTATATGTGGTTTACTTGAATCATAAGTCACAATGATATTTTTGTCTTTTATTACTTTTATCTCTCTAATTGTTCTGGTGTTTTACACTTCTATATTCATTTTATCTTAGTCAACTAACATGGACTGACTAATCCTGACTTGTCATTTAGGGCCTTGATGGACCTGTGTCCAAACTTCAAATTTTGGTAACATAGTTTCAGATTGAATGACAAGGAGCAAATACATGGATGATGCTTATGGGTAGAAGTGCGCTAGGAAGAACATGTTATGAGGAAGTCAATGATGCTATTGTGTTCTCCATCTTAAATTTCATTACTGTTATGGATGGCCGAAGAAAACCTTTGGCTTAGTTCACAAAATTGGAGCTCGAACATAGCTTAGCCAAGCCACTGAACTGACCAGTTGGGGACTAGGGTTTGAGTTGGACGAGTAAATTAAAATTATAAAACTTATAAGGAGATATAAAGACACAAACATGTGAATGGGATGCGCACCACATTGAATGGTCGGATGTTCTGTTGCCTTCACGTGTGTGTGTACATAAAAATTTATTAAGGTGTTGTTAGTTGATGGCTGTGGATTCCATCAAATGGTCACCTGGTCTCTCTGCTTCCCTCTATAATCCATCTATTGTTGTTCTTGTCTTCCTATGATTGTTTCTCAATGTACTTTCCCACCCACATTTTCCATTTAATAATATGACCATGACTCTGATAATTGAGAGTTCTGAGTTCCTTTGCGTGTTGTGTATGTGAGAGAGACAGAGACAGAGTGGACCAGTTGATTGGCCTATACTAATTTCTCTCTCTCTCTCTCTCTCTCTCTCTCTCTCTATATATATATATATATATATATATATATATATATATATATATACTATATGTATGTATATCTTGTAGATAAATAAAGAACATATATGCAACATATCAAGTATGTTGTATACACAGTTCAATGCCATGTTAAAAGAGAAAAGTGCAAAATACACGAGAAGAGGGTGAAAACATCTGATGAACAACTATTTCTATAGTAGGTTATCAAAATTTTAGTTGGTCAATGACTAAGCAACCCTAGTTGGGTGACTGGACAACACTAGTTGCTGGCGACTTGCTTGGCCAGGACTAGTTTGTCAAAATAGTGATTTGTCCGACTGACTAGTAGCTGGTTTAATATCTTGGTAACTCAGCGTCTCAGCCAACTTACAGGCAGGTCTTGGGTCAAAACCTGGTTTGAAACCCTGGACACCAAGTCAACAGAGTTGAGTCAGTGATTTGGCCAACCATGACCTGTACTTTCCCATTATTGACTTGTTAATCTGGATACATTGTGGATTTTTTTTTTTAACATGACAATACATGTATATGTAGATTGTGTTACAATTATCGAATAATTCAAGTTTGTTTAGGCTTTAAATTTGGATTTCTTATGAATTTTTTTGCCAAGATTATTTTGCTATCTTTGTTCACCTTACTTTCTCAAATTTTTTCTGTATCTATTGGAATCTTATCTGAGAATTGCCATCTGTTGATTGGGAAAGGTATTTTACATTTTAGCTTGATTATTCATTCAGGTCATCATAAAAGTGATGTTCAAAAGGATGATTCTGACATTAAAGAGAAACAAGACGACAAACAAAATGGTGTTCCAATCCCTAAAACTTTTATGAATTCTGAAATCCTGGATGGGAAGGCAGTAAGATACTTTTCTCATGTCTGTGATTATTTTTCCTTTCACTCTTTAGTAGGATCCTCTCTAAAAATTTCTGGAGAGGCTAATATTCATTTCTCTTTTTGCTACATTCTAGTTGCTAGGGCTATAACTGGGGCTAATATTCAAGTTTTTGTTGTGATTAGATAAATATTGTTGAAGGACTTGAACTATATGAAGACCTTTTTGATAGCTCGGAAATCTCAAAGCTTTTCTCATTGGCAAATGAACTTAGAGCTGCCGGTAGAAGAGGCGAGCTTCAAGGTGAGCCAATTCTCTTTTAACTTTGGCTTCGTTTGTACTTTCTTTAGGCTCTTCACGTTCTAATGGCTTAGATTTTGTTTTTGTTGTGCGGGTGAAGAAAGAATTTGTGGTGAAATGATGTAATGGGGTTGAAAATTTCCCATGACAATGTTATGCTTTGCCTGTGATGTCAGTGCAGCTTCTTCTTTTTTCCATTCTTTGTTGATTTAGGCATAAAATCAAGAAGTTATCTGAAGTATCTAGTTAGATTCTTATCTTGATAGAAGATAAACAGGTATTAGGACTGTCTCCTGTTTATGTTCTGAGTGGAATCTGGGCTGATTAATAATGATATGCTGGCAAAGGCTAAAAAATGCACTTCTAGTCCTTTTGTTCAACTGTGATTCTTATTCGCTTTTTGTACGTTTCATAACCCATGCTTTAGCAGTGAAGAAGCATGAAAAGAACAGTGGGCATTGGTTTGCTTTATTAAAATGCTGGGCAAGGAAATGTAGTATCATTCATCCATTGGTTCTTGGAGGACAATTGGCAGAGTGTAACGCTATCTTGTCACTAATTATTGTCATTGCACTAATTTAAGGCCTGTAAATTGTAATGCTTTCTGTGTATTGGTTTGGTTTTTATTTTTTACCACTCTACTGAGTGTACTTTGTATCATGTTTGCTCTCTGCTGGTTATGGCTTCATATTTTATCCTAGCTGAATCATTCTGAGTACGTTTGGGACAGGATGCAAGCTCCCATTTGATTCTCACCTTCATTTGAATTCTTTTTAGGACAATATTGATTTGTATGGCTTCATATTCTGTTTAATAACAAATTCCTGAAACTTAGACCATAGCTATTTTCTGGTAGTGATCTCCTATTTTGTTGTATTTTGCATGTACTGGGGCATTTGAACAAGCTATTTAAAATTCTGTTATCGGAAGTTATTAATGCATAGGTTTTCTATATGAATGACTATTTAACAAACAGACCTTTGTCCAGCAAACCTATCCTGACTTCTTGGATCCAAGTAGACCTTTGGCCTGCATCATTTTGTTTCCATCTTGGATGTAATCATGCAGACCAATCAGGTAGCTCTATCAAATAGCGACCCTTCAGTGGAATGCTAATATTACCATCAATCTTGTACTTGGTCATAAAAATACAGAGAAATGACTTGCATTCGTTAGGAAGCATGGGTGTTGACTTAACAGTGAAATATGAATAACAATTGTAACAGCAAGCATGTCAGTTTGGACTATTTTTGTCCCAGAAGGCCCATTTTTGTCTGCCCACTTCATTTTTGTTAGTGACCTAATACGGTGGACCCGGCCATGAACTGGTGATTTCTCAACAACGACAATAAGATTAGGCCAATGACCTTTTACATTGCTAAGCTTCTGCTCAATCCTTCGCCTTCGGAGGAACAGAGCGCTTGACTAGTATCAATTTCGATGTGTAAGTGGACATTGCAGTAATTCCAGTAAGAAACAAACTGTAAGTGGTTGCTGGATTGTTGTTCGTTTATTGTTGCTCTTTCCATTGGATCTTTGGTTTCATTTTGTTGTGCATGTTAAAAGTTACTATATGAACTATATGATATTCTGTTCTATGCTGCATTCCCCTTCATCTGGCCTCTGGCTCTAAATTGTCACGCTATCGACATTTTGATTCACGAAAATATTTGTCTGTAATACTATGACTGCGAGAAGTCTATGAGGTTAATTTCTCGTTCCATATTTAGTCGATGTTTACTGGATCGGTAGCAAAAAGTTTCAGCAATTTTTATGCCTTTTTCTTGTAAGCAAGGTACTTGGTGAGGTCATTCATTTAAATTTTATGGTGTTGGATGTTGTCACATTTTTTTGTTCCTCATTTAATAATTTGTGGCAGCTAAAGTCTCACTTTTATCAATCTCAAAAGTTGTTGATTCAGCTACCAAATAAAATGTAGGACGCGTCATTGGTGTCCTGCCTATAAGTCCAAGTAGAACCAAGTATATCATGTGTTCCCCTTTAGAAGCTTTAGTCTTAATAAAGCCATCTGCCATAAGTTTGCTGTGTACATTTTGTTCAGTATCTAAGAGTGCCATGTACCTGGACCATTAAGTTTGTGTTTATTTTGCTGATTCTATAAATATGGTGACATGAAGACGTTCTCTGCTTGCCGTTTATAACCTTTTCGTGGAGATAGTCTCATTAGTGCTTATCTTTTCCTGGAGATAGTCCCATTAGTGCTTAACAATGTTTGGGGTAATGACTATAAGCAGGACAGACATTTGTTCCTTCAAAGCGGCCCATGAAAGGCAGAGGAAGAGAAGCACTTCAGTTTGGTGTTCCTATTATCGATGGACCTCCGGAAGACGATAAAGGAACTGGGACATCAAAAGGTGAGATCTTGCTGAACAACAATTAGTTAAGGTGGCATAATTTTCTTTATGAACCTTTTTTGTCACTTCAGATCGCAAGGTTGAGCAAATGCCCAGTGCACTGCAAGATATTGCTGATCGATTAATCCAATCGCAAGTGATGAATGTAAAACCAGATTCCTGTATCATCGACTTCTTCAATGAGGTAGTACTTCTTATAGCCTTACATTTGAATACATGCAAAAGTTTATAACCTTTGGATACTTGATTTGTAGGGGGACCATTCTCAGCCCCACATGTGCCCTCCATGGTTTGTAAGACCATTCTGTGGACTGGTCCTGACAAAATGCATTATGGTTTTCGGTAGGGTGATAAATATAGATCACCCTGGAGATTACAGGGGCTCTCTGAGGCTTTCTTTATCGGCAGGGTAAGTAGTGATTTTGTTTCCTTTCTGCAAGTACTCCATTGTTGGTCTTATCTGCTCTCCATGCTTCTCCTTTGATCCCATGAAGCTGCATCATCACTCAAAGCCGTTACCTACCCGTTTTTAAGAAAAGGTTGAAACCAATGTGCTTGATACCTTTATCTGCATATATTTAATCCAGTAGTCAGACACATTTCTTCTTCTGCAAATTAGATAAGTAATGATGCAAATGGCAATTGGAGATTCCAGCTTCATTGCAGGTAATCATTCCAGTACTTGATTAAACTGGTGACCTGACTGGACTCTCTAGCTGATCTTTTGTTCTCGATTATAATTTTCCTTAGCAGCCTGTTTCATAATTTAGATGGATAGAAAGTCCGAGGAGACTTCATGGTTCGGAGAGATAAGGAATCCACGCATGTGTCACATTGACCGAGTGTTGATTGGGAGTTGCTGGTATGTGTTGCTAATATGAGGGTCCTCGTACAGGTCTCTACTAGTTATGAAAGGAAAGAGTGCGGATTTTGCCAAACATGCAATCCCTTCCATCCGGAAGCAGCGGATCATTGTGACCTTTACCAAGTCACAGCCAAAAAGATTGCTATCAAACGACGGGATGCGCATTCAGTCATCTGTGCCACCTGCACCATGGGTGCCAACCTCACGGCTGCCAAACATGATTCGTCATCCAAACCCTAAGCACTACAATGCCGTCCCCTCAACCGGCGTCCTGCCCGTGCCACCGGCCCGTCCTCAACATCTGCCTGCAAGTGACATGCAGCCAATCTTTGTAGGTTCATCTGTTGCACCAGCAGTTGCTTATCCACCACCTCCCGTGGCAGTGCCTGTGGCGACTACCGGATGGTCCTCAGTCACAAGGCCGCCACCACCCAGGATGCTGGTTCCCGGGACCGGAGTTTTCCTTCCTCCAGCTGGACCTGGCCACTCTTCATCGCAGCAGCAGGGTGGTGCAGCCTCAGGTGAATCAAATTCTCTGGCAGAGCCTGCTTGCGAGAACCAACCACAGAACGGGCAGCTACCAGAAAGAAATAACGACAAATTGAACACAAACCTACCAGAGAAGGTGGAGCCTAAAGGTGACGGACTCACCGGAAAAGGGTCGAAGCAGGAGAGCGAAGAAAATATGGCTTGTGTTGGCAAGGCAGAAGGCAAAGAGGAACAGAGCGTCGGCAAAAAGAAGCAGAGTGGCAAGACAAGCGGGCAAGCCAAATAGACGGGCAACACAACACACATGCGCGATACATTCTTTTTACTTTCTAACACGTGCTTTGCGGACAACTGCAATCTACAGAGCTAGGGGGAGCAAGAAACCAGGTGTCAAGAGCGGCAGAGTGGATGGTGCGCTTGAGCTATCGGCTCCCTCTTTTATCTCCGCCTCACTCTTTATCATTTATGTGACTTCTGCCTTTTCTTTTGCATTCGTTTCCGTTACACGAGGAGAGGGAAACCAGGACTACCTAAGTTCTTGCTTAATTTAGTGGAAGAATGAAGCCTTCCGATTTTGACTGTTTCCCACGTCTTCTCGCCTCTATTCGGTGCCTTAATTTACGTGATCCCTTGATTTACGATACATGGCCTGTGAGGGTTTTCCTTCTCCGCCGCACTCCGAAAAGCTGGTTTCCCTTCACATGCTAATTAGTAATTTAGTGCGGACTGCTGCCGGTAATTAGAACTGGCTGTATGGATGGTAGTAGGAGTTGTAAAAGAGTGGGCTCAGTGCACTTGGGGCCTTGCTCTACTAGCCAAGAGGGTCGATCTACATATTCTTTCTACTTTCGAAACAGTTGGTTCTATTTTTTGTGGTCTGAACGAAAACCTACGCTCGAAATGCCTTTCAGATGCTACATATGACGACCCTTTCTCGAGTAGCATATTTTCAAGATAGCCGCTTATCATTTATGGTTCCACAAATCAGCCCACCTAGGTTTGATATGCATTTATCCTTACATGGAACGGCCATTTAATAACCCAAATCCACCCATTAAGGAGTGATTTCACGAAAAAATAAACAAAAGAAATAACTTCTCAGTTATAAGATAAGCATGCCTCCCTCCTCTGCGATCCGGTGTTTACCTCTTGGATGGTGTTCGATCGGTAGAGGTGTGAAACAAGCCAAATGAGCTGAACTCATGTTCAAAACTTCAAGCACAGTCCATGAATTTACTAGAGCAGCTCAAACTCAGCTCATGTTCATCACAGGACCAACCCGAGTCTGTTCAATATGTCTTGTGAACTGTTTCATTGAGGTAACAAGCCGAGCTTTAACTCGATTCAGGCTCGACCTTGAGGTTGTGAGTGCACTTTTAGTGATAAAAAAGTGCATGATCGCTACAATTTAATGCTGAAAACGTGGGTTGATTTTTGCTCATGAATCTATGTGAATCAGCCATAAATCTAAAACCATGCCAATATGACGTAAATTAACTTGATAAACTAAAGAGTGTGTATGTGTCTATATATATATATATATATATAAGTCGACAGTATGTAAGAATGAGCTATACACATACAATTCAAGCGACTCATTAATGACTCATTTGACTAAAACTTAATCATAGCAAACTTGAATGAGCACAACCTACTCATGCTCAACAAATTAGTCATATAGCCAACCAGCTCATTGCTTATCACATGAACATGTTGAACCGATTTCAGTCAAGTTAAACGTATGGTTTCAGATCGTTTACAGGCACTCGATTGGCTTGTGCCAATGAAAGCTCTGCAGGATAAAGCAGGAGATTATATGCACTGCCATCGTTGCTAAGAAGATGCATCCATAGTTGGTCCATTCACGTTTACAAATTAACCATGCACTTTCTCCTGCGGGAGAAAACGGAACGGTCGTTACAACTCTGTTAACATGCATTAAGATATTCAGGACGAAAGGCTTCTAAAGATTATGATGAGTCCCTCGGATTTTCCGATTGAAGAAAACGGCAGGTGAAAACTCTGGTCTGTACCGATTGAAGAGGGCTTGCGTGGAAGGGAAAAGAAAGTAAAGAATAATGAATAAATTATAAGAAAAAAGGTGGCCAGCCAGTCTACCATGATCGGTTTCAATAATTAATTCAGTTTGAATAACGGTCACTTCCTTTATCAAAAAATTGTGTTTCGAATATAAAGGACTATCTTTTAAAGTCTACGCAGGGTCCAACGAATCAGCCATGCACAGATTCTTCGTAGACGGCCATTGAACTATCATAACCTTAACTATAGTCTAGAGAGGAAGACGACCTAGGCTCCTTGCCTAGTTCTGCAAAGTTCACATTGTAGGAATCCAGTGCAGAAGCCATTAAATTTCATAGATATAAGCCCCTAGGGCTGGTTCGATCCGGTATTGGTAGAAGGGCATTGGATTGGAGGTGGGTTCAGCAGGAATAGAGGACCTGTTCCTTGTCTTCTGATTTTAACTGACTAATTAAATAGCTTGCTGTTGAAGAGCCAGCCTAGGGATATGTGTCGGATCCGGGATAAACAGTAACCCATGAGGAGATGGGTACAACGAGCGAAAGTTTGCATCCATGATCTTACCTGGTTGCAACCGGCCTACTCAGTCCCTTCAAAGGTGGACCATTCGACACATGAGTATTTTGATGCTGAATGATCCGGATCATTACTAGACTGTTCTTATAACAATGTTCTAAGTGTCGTTGTGTTATAGGCTTGTAATGAGGGGTTGTTAAAGTGGTTAGTTCTCTTGGTTCCTAACTTTTTTTTTTTTTTAAGAAAGTAACCTAACTGGTAGGAGGCAGATTAGGATCCATCGAACCAAGGACTCGAGTCCAGTAGGAGAGTGGGCTGGCTCATTTCATGCCATCAACTGGACTTACCAGAGCTGATCAAGAATTGGTATGTCTACAGTATGGCTTTGGATGTAGAGTGCTTTTAACCTAAGTTATATATGGACTTAACTCTATTTTTTTACACTGGATTATGCCCTCGACTGGACTTAAACAGAGCTGATCAAGACTTGACTTGGCTAGAATATGGCTTATATATGGCCTTAATTCTTACTTTTAAGCCTAGAATGGCAAGATTGATTCAACTCATCCAAATGATACTGAAATTGTTTACACGATGGATCAATGAGGGATAAATATGTGTGTGTGTGTGTGTGTGTGTGTGTGTGAGAGAGAGAGAGAGGGAGAGATGTAAGTGGAACTTTTAGGATTCATGTGATCTGTATTGGGCAAGTACCGGCTGCTTCCCCACCTTGTTGCACGCCATTAAAGAGTTTGCTGCTGAAGTCCACTAGGTCCTTATGAAGTTTCTACCTTTTGCTTGGTCAATGTTAGGGCCCTAGGCATTAGGCTCTCCCATCCACATCTCATTTATGGGGTAGAAGATAAAAGAAGAAAAAGAGAAAGGTACCATTCAAGAACAGAAATTACAGCAACGTGGCTTCTTCTTCGTCCCAGCCACGACGCAGTCCTAGGCCGCTAGCTACTTGCTTGTGAACAAAATTTATTGTGGCCTTTGAAGATCTGCTCACCGTTTTCTTTAATTTGCTTTCAATGTGTGTCTTGCAGGAAGCTTCCGCCTGCGGGCACACTGAAAAAAAACTTTCCAGAAATGAGGCGTCGGCAGTCTGCCAAGGTATTCAATCTAAAGTGACTAATCACTAATGGTGTGTGATATCGAGTTTTTTTCTTTTCTTTTGGTGGCGATTACAAAAAGAATAAGGGAGCTTCTATGTGAAATCATTGACCTGGCTGACGATCGACGAGCCCTCTATAATTAAAACAAGAAATTTTAAATAGTATTTGATTTTTTACCATATAGTTCTAAGGGATATGATCTTTTGTAGTTTAGATTTGTTTATAAAAACCAATCGACGTGAACCGATAGTTCCATGGAGCGATTTCTTGCTGATCAATACGTTAATTCGATCAACTCAAGTTTGGACAGCAGATTTAAGTTTGTGGAGACCAATTACTTGTCAGTACAGATTCATGTGAGTGGAGGACTACTTTCAAAACCAAACTATTTGCCAACCCTTTTCCTTTTTTTGAAAAGTTACGTTTTGACATGACCAATATTTGTAACACTATGTTCAGATTCAGATTTCACATTCACTGATAATTCTCGTATTTTAAAAGAGTATCATCACGATTACAATTGCTTCACGATTTTAGCCGTTTTTCCCAGAGTTTATAAACATCCCGATTAACCTTTGGAAGCAAAAAAGAGAAGGCCAAAGGCTGAAAGAAATCCGCACTCTGAGAGCAGCAAAATTAGCCCTGATGGATACATCACCGTACTGCATGAGTGCTTCTTAATTAGAAAGAAGGGAAAAAAGAAGAAACGTATTTGAATTTATACGTCAAGCTGCCAAGATGGAGCATGAATCGATTAGCAGATAACATTTCATGAGATTTCAGCTCCATTTTTTTCTGCTCAATTTCTTCCACAATTTTTCAAATGAATGGAGACGATTCCCTGCCAACATCCCAAGTCATCAGTTATTTGCTTTTCAAAGCGTTACATAGTTGTGTTCCCTTGACTTGTAGCTATAATGTCGATGGAAATACCCAATGCCAAACTACAGTAATGAACTCATCAGAACACCTCCGTGGTCACCTCTCCATGCTCCACGTCGCCTTGCTCCTTCTTCCATGCCTGATGCCTGCTTTCGAAGTTTTACGATAGCCGCTTAGTGTATGGTAAGCTACTGATCAAAATCAATGTGGGGTTTTATTCAAGCAAATCAATCGCCACAGTTGCTCTGCCAGCCAGGTCTTCCTAGCGTGAACTCCAAACTTGGGTTCTTAAGGTTTAGAAGAGGCTCAGGTGAGTCTTTGTGAATCTCACTTCTCTCCTGCAACAGTAGATCAATAAAATTTGTGATAAGCAACCATGCGCACGGACGCGCGTGCATGCATGCACATGCAGCTGACACACGCAGGGAAGTCGACAGAGAGATGATGAATTGGTGAAAGAGTCAGACTGTCAAAGAATATGGAGAATTGGTGAAACAGGGAGAACTATGTGATATATATGGTAAACTAACACGAAGAGGAAATTGGGTTACCTCGGGCGGCAGAACAGATCTTTCCTCATGAGCTGATGCACTTGTAGGCTCTTCTGCATCCCTGGAACTACTCTGCAACCATGCTCCCCCACTAATGGCAGATCAACGGAAAATAAGAGATTTATCAGTTTGAAGTACAAACCAAACTTACAGTTAAGGATTGAAAATAGAAGCAGATAGCCTTTCGAAGCGTACGTATAGTGCACTTTCAAGAGGAAAAGAGAGAGAGAGACGTTCAGCATATACTCTACGTCTGGCTTGTCAAACGTATCCCTCGTTTGCTAAAAGTATACAAAACAGACCACATATCTATATTCTTTTAAGAGTGCTTCTTTTCTCAGCTACGGTGATTACTGATTCGGTTCAAAGACCTGTTCTTATTTCTTCTCGTTTTGAAGTCATCATCATACTATGCGGGGCTTCACATTCATGGATGGCTGAGTCCTTCTCGATGAGATAGTCGATCAAAGGATCTGCTTTTCGCCATGTGCAGGAGATGTCATAGCGGCAGACGCGATAAAGAAAACAAACCTGAACTTAAGTTGTCATTTTTTTGAGCTCTTGCGCTGGTTAAACATTTAACATGAATGGCCTAGGCTAGTCGATAGTGATGCCCGTGGTTGGCCTAATATATATATATATATATATATATATATATATATATATATATATATATATATATATATATATATATATATATATATATATATATATATATATATAGCGAATGCCCTTCAAAGCAATGGCATTCCCCAACTAAAACCCAGACATTTTCGATTTAAAATATTATTTTCACATTCAAGCTAGAAATCTAAGATACATTTTATTCCCTTCAAGCGTCAATGCAAATGACTTGCTTTACATTAAAAAATGGGAATGTACTTTTTGGACTGCCACTACTTGTAAGGTTATTATATATATATATATATATATATATATATATATATATATATATATATATATATATATATATATATATATATATATATATATATATATATTGTACGTTATATCGGTTATATGCGTTATGCACAAAGATTGGGCGAAACCGTAAGTTCAAAGAGTTCAGTACAAACTCTACCAATAAAGCGCTCTTCTGAAGATATATAGGCACGACGATATCGGGGTGAGGTTGAAAATACATAGACAAATGATCGTTACGAGAATGACATTGAAGAAGAAGCTCCTCGGATTTTCTCATTAGAGAAGAAAAACTGAGGCATACATCTATACTATGGCTATGACAAATTACTGTTCCAGATGATACCCCATGCCTTCCAATCATCCGTTTCTCTGACTACCCAATCCCGATTCTAGCGAATCCACAGCATTGTTTTGGTCTCCTAGAGCATACAAGAAGCTCGCAATCTCTCAGCAAGGATTCTAATAGATGCAGACGCAAAGAAATGGAGTCTTTAACACCTTTTCTTCCTTTGTGCCGTAGAAGAAAAGGCTCTTCCCTGTGTGCTCCTGTAGCTAATCTGTGTTGCTCTATCTGAAGGCCTCCATTTTCTTTTCATGTATGTGTCTTTCTGTGAGCACGAGTGCTTGTGTGCAAGTATGTTGCAGCATGTTCTGTTTCACGTACATGCCAATATTACTAATTGGTATTCTGAAGTTCCAAGTTTTGTTTGCATCCTCATACAGAATATGTTTAGCAGATGCTTCTACCATCATGCGCACATGCACGTCTAAAACCAACTTTGATACTTCAATAGAGGCACGCCCTAAAGAATAGCTCCAGGGGCAGCTCAGAGAGAAGACAACTACTATACACTGTCGCAATGCACAGGAAACAGTAAACTGTACGTAGTATTCCTTCCTTTCCATGTAAACAGAAATGTATGCAGCAGCATAACAGAAATCACAGAAACCCTAGTTTTGGAGGAGTACCCAATTTCTAAATCGACAATCTTATATTATGTACTCTATAGCGGAATGTGAATCATAATGTGTATAACGAATAAAAAATGGCAGAAAGAGATGAAAAATGAAAATGTCAGGCTCTTAAGTTCTTTCTTCTTCACTTTTTGACAGAAATAAACATAGCAAACTAAAGTTCTTTTCTTTTCTTTTACTATATATTGTGAATATTAGTCTTCTACTGGAGCAGACAACTAAAAGGAAAGAAGACACAAAAAGAAAAGGCGATTAAGGGGATTAAATTTATAGTTGCACGCTTTACAGTATAATCTAAAGACTAATCTCCTCTTAGAAAGCCAAACGATGGACAAAGAAGCAAAAGGCGAATGCTTGAAAAAGGAGCATGAGAAAGACGACGTGGTTGGGATCCTGTAAACCTCCCCATGCAAAAAAGCAGATTCAGGAAAAGAAAGAAGATCAGGAGAAATAAAAGAAGATGGCAGTAGCCATGAGGAAAAGAAGAATGTGGCACGTGCGGCTGAGGTTTATGAAAGAAAAAGAGAGAGAGAGAGAGAGAGAGAGAAAGATATGGAAAGAGAGAGAAGGATATTAGTTTGAGCTTTTAACTTCGGTGCTTACCTTGAAGAATTGGTCCACAACGTCGAGGAGTAATCCATGTCCTGCTGAGGATGCAGTCTGTTGTTGTTATTGTTGTGGTTTCGAGCGGAGGGCACGTCGGACGTGAGTTTATCGGCGAATCTCCTCAAGTGCAGGTCGTTTCCCGGCTGATTTCGCGGTAGGAGCTCGTCCTCTCCGGCCGAACCACTATCGAACCCGTCTGACTGGCCTGAGTAACCCAACCCCCCCGCGAGTTCAGCGTCAGCACAGTTTCCACCAAAAACCAGAGGGTAAGCGTGTTTTTAGGGGGGGAAAGGGGAGAGAGAAGATCGGGTTCAAAGTCACAGATAAAGGTGAAGGGCTGAGAATACGAAATACCTGAGGAAACTGCAGGCTTGTCAGTGGTCTTAACAGTTCGATACATCTGCAAGAGAAAGAAAGAAAAGGGTAAAAAAGGAAGGGTGGAGAGGGAGAGAGAGACTAAAAGCTTAGTTTGTGAAATCCTTCTTTTATCTCGGTTTGGGGTCCTCCAGTAGTTCTGTTAGCAAGTCCTGGCAGCCATTGACTAGACATGTGGTCATGTTTGGTAGAATTAGTAATGACTGTATTATTGTGAAATGATGGCTTCTTCTCCTTTCTATCATGCCTATAGCGTAGAACCTGCTGCATTCTCTCTCTCTCTCTCTCTCCCTCGCTCGCTCTCTCTCTCTGCGAAGAAGAAAGAAGTGTAGCTGTCTCTTGGTCTCAGAAAACCAGACTGATGGGTTCATTTATTCATTCATTCATTCATTCACTACAACTCTATCCATCGGCAACTGTGTCAAACAGTACGACAATGAAGCGCAACCAACAAAGGAAAAAACATAAACAAAAAAAAGGATGTTGATCTTTCTCTTTGTTTTTCTTGTATATTTTTGACTTTATCTGGAAATAAAAAGATTTTTTGGTTGGTTTACCTGAAGATGGCTCTTTACATGTGCGAGTGTCAGATCTTTGACATCCATGAGCTCAAGAACAGATTTTGGAGTAGCTCCTTCAAGCAGAAAACCAACACAGACTTTATGAATGACCAAACTAATCGAAAGTCCGATCTTATGAATTTATGACAAAAAAAATGGCAATTGATGGATACAAGGAAGGGAGGAAAAAAGTATCGTCTTACTCTCATGGCCGCCAAGGAGCTCTACGGCATGAACAAAACGAGCGTGAAGGGTGCTGGTCCAACGCATTCTTGGTGCCCTCATGCTCCTCTTTGTGGGAAGCTTCGACATGAATCTTGACCTCATCATCACACCATGAGAAGCATCTGATAGTCCACCAAAATGCTGCTGATGTGATTTCAGCAATTCCGGCGATGCAAATGTGCCGCCGAACCTGCCGGCAGCCGCAAACCGATAGGCCGCCGCATCGGCCCCAATCGGAGATGAAGAGGCGGTTGGGCTAGACTGCAAAATTGTCATGTGGTCTGGGCCGCTGCCTCCTAAAAGAGGGGTACTAGAAGCTGAGCAATGTGTTGAAGAAGCGGTTCCAGCGGATGTTGGGTAAGCAAAATGGAAGAGGCCCATCTTGGTATCTTTGTCACCGAAGGACCTGCCGTGAATTGCCGGATGGTCGCCTGCGATGAACGGAAACAGGCGGTTTTGATATACGGGAATCCCCTTGATCGGCCGCAGACCTTCAGATACATCCAGGAACGACACTCCTTCGTTGATGTGGCTCATCCTGCTTCCTCCATTAAGATCGTGGCTTGGGCTGTTGTATTGATAGAAGTGAGGGTGATGGCTACCTTGCCGGAAAGCTGCGTCACTCCGAGCTTGATCCTCGCTCCTCACCAAGAAGGTGCAGCCAGGGTTCGCCAAAGACAGTTCGGTGTAAGCCTGGTGGCCGGGCTTCCTGCCGGTAGAGCTATCGGAGTTCGTCTTGAGAGCCCGCCGCCAAAGCTCGAAGCTGCCATCATAATCACCGCCACCTCCTCGAGATGCCACTGGAGTCCTGTCCGGCGGGCTGATGTGCAATGATAGATCAGGCACTGCGGGGGCCTCCATGAAAACCCCTTGATGGGGCATCCTCCACTCTACAAGTTAAGCTGGTATATGGATGCAGAAAGGTCTTCAATCCGCTTTGGCACAACCAATCTCTCTTTTTCTCTCCCTCTGTATTAGAGGAAAGGACTGAGTGACGAAAATGGTGACGATGGTGGTTGGAGTTGTCTAGGGCAGAAAACAAAGAAGAGAGGAGAGATGAGGCCAGCCTTTAAAGGAAGAGAAAATTTGTTGGGTGCTCAAGGATGGAAGAGGGAGGGAGTAAGAAGAGGGGGAGAAGATCAAAGCTGGGGTTTATAGAAAAAAGAAACAAAAAACCAGAGAGATTGGGAATGCAAACAAAAGGCACCCTTCCCTGTACAGACATGCTGCATTAGTCGGCACGGAGTGTGAGAGATAAGAGAGAGAGAGAGGAAAGGTTGAGTTGTTACGCAAAGTGAGAATACATGGAAAAGAAGCCAATTCTGCTATCCTCCTCAGAATGTATCAAAGGACAATGACACTCGACCACCACACCTTTAGAGAAGGGAGAGAGATAGAGAGAGAGAGGTAGTCAAAACTTAAACAACAACATCAGACTAGGAGGTGACTTTCCCGTATAACTCGGGTTAAAAAAAGGGACATCAATAAGTATTAAAGAGCAGCAAAAGAAGAAAACAAAAAAGAAAGAGAGAGAGGAAAAAGATGAAGGCCATGGCGAGTCCTTTTCATGTAACCTTGGTTTCGATGCTCTTCCTTTCCCTTTTCTCCTCCTTCTAGCCCCCTTGTTAGCTAATCGCACCTTAGCTGTTGGATACTGTCATCCCTAACCTCACAACCCTCTTCAATTCTGGTCAGTCTGACCCGTTTTGTTCCAACTTTACATATACACATATGACATATATATGGATGGCTTTATGATGGTTTATTTGATAAGAATGAACCTGCTTTCATGATTTCTGCTTTTCTTCTTCGAATATTATTTTGTTCCAAAAGTTCAACAGCAATCAACTCTTTCTAATCATACCCAAAATCCTAAGTACACGCACTGATCAATTCAGGCTCATCAGGTTATGTATACCCACATCTATAGCCAGTGTTTCCATCCAAAAACATTTTTGGAATAACTTTGCATCTGAAAGAGGGTATGAAGATAGAGATGGTAATACCGGTCGGTGAATTAATTTGTTTAGGTATTTTATTCTCCTTTCTTGATCACCAAAAAGAAAACACCCGCCAGTTAATATTTCGACAGGCTCGCCAAGAGAGGTACTTTTTAAAAAAATTGCAGAAAGGGTTACCCACTAACCGATGTTGGTAATCAGAAAGTTCTTATATCTATTTATTTTGCACATTGACTAACAATGAATGTGCTTCTTTGTTAATGTTGGGGTCAATTTAGCATACCATCTTCTAATTCCTTTTCATCTCCCCCCAAATATTCCCTTCTATAAGCTCTACAAGGTCGTCTATGCATAAGATTGACTATGTCGTGACCACATGAGTATATATATATATATATATATATATATATATATATATATCCACATTTCTAACTCCTAGGTTAGATCACGTTACAGTAACACTCAAAAGTATTTAAACCGAAAGAGCACTAGCTTCAAGGTCTTTATTAGACTATGTAGATAAATACAGTTGGTGACTCGATGATTCTCTTGGGTGACTAAATCCATGGATGATTGACGATGCCACTATCACTCAAAAAAATGATAACCTTAATTGCTAGCAAGGCTAGAAGGCAATGCAAAGGCAAAGCTCACTTCTCGAAAAGAGCTCAAGGGATTTTTGAAACTTCTTAATGTTTTTTTTTCCGGCGGCCGTGTCACATGCCTTCTGTGAGCAGCATTAATTGGGTTGTAAGCCCCACCACCTCAAACACTGATCATTTTTCAAAAAACAACGAGGATCCATCCAGTATTACTTCCAGCTTGCGTTCCGAGTATAGTTTAATGCCCTGCTTGTACTTGCCGCATGCAGAATTGGTTCCATAAGGCCATAATATTAAGTAATATCTTCTACCAGTAGATGCTCTGAACCACTTCAATCATCTCAGGGGTGCTCTAGCATATCAAATCTGGCGTGGATTCAGTAAAATTTGAAAAAAATACATTTGGGTTTGATGGGAAAGGAATGTTGGATCAACAGCATTTTTAACTTAGAAATAGTAGATGTAAAAGAGATGAGAAAGCTAAAGGGGGCATAGTATAGCTGGTAAGATAGACAGTCATGTAAAATGTGTATTGTCGGTTCCATTCGCATGAGTGCTACTCTATTAAACTGTAAACTATGAGATGATGACACTTTAGTTGATGGGTGTGTTATATCCCACCCAGGTTTCGACACAGCTCAGGACCGGGGGTCTTTGGTCCTATTTTCTAGGCAGTGGGTTGTTAGTCTCCGGCTCACCCAGAAAAGAAAATGAGAAGATCTCTGCACACTGAAATGGCATATGTTGACAATCATCAATATATTGCAGGAAATAATTATTTGGGGATTACAACTTAGAACGTCATGATCAAACAAATCTGTTCATTAGTTAAAAAAAAATGCTAATACTTTGTGAATAGTTTACTCATGAACAGGGTCGTATCAATGTTTCCCAAGCTTGCTGTCAGATTATGTAAAATATAGAATGCGATAAGTGTTTACCAATACAAGATATCAAAACTAATTACAATTTTCTAGATTGATCACGAACAAAATCAACCGACTTTTCTTTTATTCTACTAAATATAAGAGCAGCTTATGACACCTAAAACTTTGGAGGGCACCGTCCTTGAAATTTGTATGTCTCTGTAGAGGGTCACTTGCACGCTTGAACTCTTGTAACAAAAAAAACAAGATTCTTATTATGCATGACATGCCATTGAAGTACATGGCTCAACAGCAATGAAGATCTACCTCAGATTGGAAATTGAAATATTATTCGGTTGGAGGGTTGGAGACCTAGAGCTTCTAACGTGGACCACCTACCTCAAACCGTGCATGAGGTGTTGCATTCTGTACCACATCTCTGTATAGTTGCT